>JAJONQ010025789.1:0-61715 GCA_036250385.1 Solanum microdontum | reverse complement strand
TTTTCTTTTAAAAACTCTTTTTTATGTTTATATAATAGATTTTTTTATTTTATCCTTTGTCTATATATTATTATTTTATATTATATATTTATATATTAATCTAAGTATTATTTTTCAGAATTAGAAAAAAATATAACAACAATATATTTGCAAGAGTTAAAAAAAGAAAAATTATTTTAACAATTATAGATTTCATCCCTCCCAAAAAAGATATATTATTGGTTGAAAATTTTAATATGTGCATTTAATTTAATAAAAATAAAAATTTGATTAAAACCTTTATAATAGATATATAAAATAGTTTCTCTCTATAAAATAATCTTAATATTAAAAGTATGTTGATACTTTCTATTTTCCATAATTTGACCTTCAAAGGCACTTTCTAAAAAAGATTAGTCCAACACAATTTGCTTATGAAAAATAATTTTCAAACGAATTTGGCCAACACAATTTTTTTTTCAAAAACACTTTTCTGAAAATCTATTTTAAAAAAATATATTTAAAAAAAATATATTTAAAAGTGTACAGTTTTTAACAATAATTCTATACATACTCTACGACTTAGTAAATCAATAAATGCCACATGCGTAAATTGATTTTCCAATACACTGCCAATCTATTTTGTAAGGAAACAAAGCGGATCTTTATGATAACGAGATAAAGTAAGTGTGGATTTAAATTACTTGACTTTCTTGGTTAGCCTATTTAAAGTATAATATTTATTTGCTTAATTTTCTTTCCCTAATACTTATTGCACCCTGCCTATTGTGTGTGATAGAGGATTCTACATGGAAGATATTAAATTCCTTAGTTGGACTTTGTTGAAAAAAATTATTTAATGATCGCAAAATGTGAGTTTCCCAAAGAAGGAGTATCATCACTTGGTGCCCTTCAAAATTATTTAATGATCGCAAAATGTTAGTTTCCCGAAGCTAGAGGACCATCACTTGGTGCCCTTCAATATTATGGCAGCTAAGACTCATATCAATTACTCACTCTTGAAGAGGTATGACAGAATCCTATGTAAGGACTACAATTATTATTTTGACATAAGCTTTTGCCAATGAATTTAGAGATTAAAAGGAATAGGAATAAGATGTCATTGTTTGACTTTCAAAATTATCAAAAATATCTAAATCCCAAAAATCTACCAACTTTATTCGAGGGGTGGCTGCAATTTCTACCCTTTCTTCTCTGGAACCAGAGAATTAGATTTCTCACCTTTGGAATAAAAAGTGCAAGATGTTATATCTTTTTCTTGATTTCTTTATTTTTACACCACCATATGTCACAACTCGAAACTGAATCGTGATGACATTTACCATAAACCCCTTGTAGGCAAGTCAAAGCACAATCAATTCGTGATAAATAAAATTAGAGTATAGCTAACGTGGAAAAAATAATAAGTTAAGAAAGCAACCATATCATAGATATGTAAAACATATACAATAAGGGCCAGAAAGTGACCAAGAAAGGCAAACATATACAAAATGTTACACTGCATATTACAAAGATGGTAAGATTTTCTTTTAAAAACCCAACTTTTGTGTGCGAAAAAACCCACAAATACGCTCCTAGGAGCCCAAATCCAATAGAAATTGAAGCCATAAAGATTTTAAAACTAAAAATCCATGTTTTCTCACCGCTACCTCATTACATGGTAAAATGCAGGTGTCAGCTGATGCATGCCAATCACAGTCAAACAAGTTATAATACATTCATATCACACAAACTAATAAGGTAAACCCTGCACAATATAGTCGTATAAACTAGAAACTTCATCCAGTCCAAGTCCAAGGCTTCAAGCCTATAATCACAAATTTTGTAGAAATAAGCACAATTATCTTGATAAACACAAAACCACACTAAACTAGCAACCAACTAATCTAAAACTAATTTTAAATCCACTAAAGTAATCTAAGCATTCTATACTAATCAAGTGAAGGCTATGATCAACCTAGACTAAGCTACTAGTCTAAAGTCCCAAAAATGGACAAAGTATAAATAAGGGGGATGTATAACTAAGAGTTAACCCTACAACCTTTCTAATGATCATATGCAACCCAATTTATATAGTGTCTAACTAAGCTAAGTCTAAAGAAATAAGTTTCAACCTACGTCGAACTTGAAACTATACTAGAATTACTACTCAAGACCGTTACCTTTTCGAAGAGCCTCAGTTCGCCGTCATGATATAAAAAAACTATATATCAATACAAGACTAGTGATATTCATATTAATGTCGCAAAATTCATAACAAAAATGAGGTGAAAAATTGACCCTTGGAGCTCGACAATAAAATAGAAAATTAACTCGGTCATTATACTTCCATTGATCTAAGCATCACATGCCCCAAATTTGGGTGAAGATGAAGCTCATTTTGAACCTCGAATGGTACGAAAATCTAAATTTTAAGGAATTGAATAAAAGAATTGAGGTTCAAATAGAGAATAAAACACGAAAATGAAGCTAGAATTCACAATATAAAGCAAACGGAAAGAGAAGTATCTTTGAATCCCCTGAAATGATGATGAAAGGAGTTTAAAGACTCCTACATGTGCTCAATAACAATGGAGACATTTGAAGGAATATAAGATATAATAGCACTCGTGATTGTCTCCCCTCCAGACCCGAGATCATTGTTGTGGAGAAAGCCTTGCAGGAGTAGATGTGAGCAGTATCCTCCATCTCCATGGAAGCCCAAGCCAGCCAGATGCATGAGATCACTAAAGAG
This sequence comes from Solanum microdontum, assembly GCA_036250385.1. NCBI lineage: Eukaryota > Viridiplantae > Streptophyta > Magnoliopsida > Solanales > Solanaceae > Solanum > Solanum microdontum. Next base: position 58,981 of record JAJONQ010025789.1, on the reverse strand, counting down.
ACCAAGTTGTAAAAATCAGATTCATTGTTACTCAAAAGGAACCTCATGCAGAGTTCCAATTTTTTTTTGAGATATGTGGCCAATTTAATATTGAGCTGACATGAAGAAAAATTTGAGAATTTGAAATTGATCCGAACTTGAGTCATCTTACAGTAGTGGGAATATTCCTGTTATGCTGGTGTGAGTAGAGGCACGTGTTTAGAGTTCTTTAGCAGTTGCTTGGCATCCAGGTAGGCTAGATTTTATTTTAACTAAGTAGTTAGACATGTTTTTACTTATATCATATCTTGTAGATTGTCAAGAGATTTCATGCATGGGCCTTCGGGCATGGAGTTGTCATGACCCGAACCTACACCCAAGATGTGGCCAAGACCCAAGAACCATTATTGGTCCCAAAGAAAACCCTCATCCTGGAAGACTACAAGCGGAAGGCTAACTTAAACATACAAAAACTTAAAAACTGAATAAAATTCATGAAACTCAAATACAAAGCTTTAACTCAAAATGAATAACTCTGAATACAAAGAATATATTCAACTCGTCTTAAAATAGGCAACTTAAATATTTACAACATTTAAGAAAATAAATGAATAGACTTCTGAAACTCTACTGTCTTTCTATAAAGCCTCTAACTGACAAAGATGGAAGTCGGGACAAGACCCACAACATCCTAACAACTGATATAACTGAAAGTACAAGTGGAACCCTTTGAAAGCAAGGAGGCTCACCATAGCTAACTCAAACTGCATGTGGTATCAACGAAACATATGTTGATGATCCTGAATACCTGTATCTGCTTCATGAAATGATGCAGGGAAAATGGCTTAGTACATGGAATGTACGAGTATGTAAGGGGAATTCTAAAGCATAACATAAGCTTGAACTTGATAAAAAGGAACCATACTTACCTCTTCTCAACTAAACTCAACTCAAGAATAAGATACTCAACTCAAAGATATGATATTCAACTCAAAGGTATGATACTCAACTCAAAGGTACTCAACTCAAGATACTCAGCTCTAGATACTCAATTCTGGATACTCAACTCAAGATAACGAAATAATCAAAGATGCAATATATGGAAAACTTTTAAAACAGTACATAGCAACTCAATTTATTGAAGAATACAATAACAACTCAATTCATATATAAAATATAATACAACTTTTTGAGAGATTCGATCTCTAACCGACAACCATCACTATGAGCTATGTAATGATACACGATCTCGCCCACGCTGCCAGAACCGTCCTATACTTTGTCGGAGCAAAGAACCTATCATATAAGTGGATCCACCAGTCTATGCTAGAAAGCATTAAGGAATCATCTAAAAAGTATGACTCTTTCTACCCACGTTGGCTACAAGGTTTATGAAGACTTGAGTATCTGATCTCGTCCCCATATCGGTGCTGAATACTACTCCCAAAAATATACTCAGCTCATATGTTTAAAAACATAACTCTTTCTGTGGTTTGAGATTATTAGTCAAAATCTTTCTCTTAAAGGAGAAGTTACTCAAACTACTCAAATTTTTTTTGGAAATCTCAGTTTCCTCCTCTTTTAAATGTGAAAACATTTACTCTCGGGAATACTTAGTACCCATATATCATTCTAAAGAAAATGAACTCAACTCTATTCTTTCTCAAATCAAGTGCTCGAATCTTAAAACAAGTTTAGAAAAAATTATAAAAGACTTCTCAAAATAAAGTTCATGCCGAATTATAGATGTGAACGACTCAATTGAAGGTTTTCAATAACCATACAATATTCGAGACTCAACAACTCTGAACTCAAGAACTTCAATGGTAATACTTGTTTCAAGAATGCTCGACTTGGAGGGTTCATGCAAAATTATCGAAATGAACTAGTCAACTGAAGGACTCAAAGATACTTCTCATCTCCAGAATACTCGACTTATAGGGTTCATGCGGAATTATGGGCATGGACTACTTAACTCATGGACTCAGGGATACTTCTCATCTCCAAACTACTCGACTTATAAGTTCATGCAGAATTGTGGGCATGAACTACTCAAATCAAGGACTTCATGGGTAACATGTAGTAGTTCCATAATTAGGAATATAATCTCACAAGGATTAGAACTCAATGCTCAAAGAATTAGAACTCGAAGATGCTACTCCCCTCGAGGATACTCAACTATTGGAGTTCATGCAGAACTATGATCATAAACGAATCGACTCAAGGTACTACATAACAATATGGAACTCATGTATACAACTCCTCCCATCCTCATGCTTACTTTCTCAAAACATATTTCGAATTGATAGTTGATCGCAAAAGATTCATATTTGAACTCAAAAGCTTTCTTGAACTATACTCTTAACTCTCTCTTGAATGTGAATTATTAATTCAAGAGCTATGATTCATGATATGAAACATCTCGATGATCACTCTCATATTCACTTACTTGAATCTCGAAACAAGTTATTGGAAATTGTAAAAAATTCCTCAAAAAGACTTAGAGGGGCTTTCTCAAAATGTTCGGAAGAAATCTCAAAAAAATAACTATTAACTCTACCTTGAATTTGAATTATGAATTCAAGGTTATGATTTATGTTATGAATGATTTCTAGTGTTTAGAAGTAGTTTAGAGTGATTAGAATCAAAAGGGAAAGAAGTTACACTTTAAATGAACTCAAAGGGAGCAACCGACTGCAAACTGGACGGGGCAGGCGACCCTAGCGCACTATGAGGTGCGGGACGCTAGGCCCCAACCCTGAAAACCCGATGAATTTTGTTTTCTCATTTTTGGACACTAATTCGCCTAAAATCGAATGGTTTCTTCCCCAATCACTTAGAATCGAATATTCAACGTATGTACCTACTAATCCACTCAAAACAAACCTAAAATCAATTTCACCTCAAGAATTCATCAAAACCCCAACAAAACAAGATTTAGAATGAACTTCATTAACACTTATCAAGAACTCAACATATTCAAACTTACGGATGAAATTCGTAGAAGAAACCCATGATTGACGTGTGGGTGAATAAACCTAACATTATGAAAACTTACATACCTCTTCGTGATCTAACCCCTGGCGAAAATCTGTAACAAAACTCAAGAACCTCGACAAACGCCTTGATCATTTCCTCTTTTCTCCTCTTTTCTCTTCTCTTCTCTTCTTGAACTCTCAACTAAAAACATAGGCGTACATTAGGATTATAAAACTGAACCAAATCATATTACACCCCTAAAACCTTACTAAGAATGAATTAAATCTGATTGGGTAAAGAAAAGACCAAAATACCCCTCACTATTTTCGGGTAGATTTCCTTAATTGGACATCCTAACTTTAAAAGGGAATATCTCACTCATCCAACCTTGAAACTTAGCAAACACGGTGGCGTTGGAAAGATAATTTAAAGACCATTCATTTGATATATTATGGGCGACCAAACTCATCCTGTAATGAAAGTTATGGTCGTTAGAAGTTTACCCATAACTTAGAAGAACTAAGGAATGACTTGAATAATTTTATCCTTAGTTCTTTTTGGATCTCAAGGTGCTACATCTAGTGACCTTATATAACACTTGGGAAAAATTTAAATTCCTTGATAAAATCTTACTCACTACGAAGGATGGTTCAAATTTTAGCTTAAAATATTTCTGGGGTATTACAATATCTCCCCCTTGGGATTATTCGTCCTCGAATGATGGCTGGATAACTGGTTATGGAACAGGGTTACTCTTATCATTTATGACATACCAACTAGAATTTGCTTGCATTACTTATTCGAAACCAACTAAGGGCTCACATTAAGCTATTTCTCATAGCAAAACCTCATCCTTCTCTTCCTCCTCATTTATAACTATAGACGATATTATCACATGATCATTATCACGATAGGATCAGTAACCTTCTCTTTCTAACATCACCCAACTACTAAAAAGGACCTCTGGAAAGACATCTCCAATACTCGTTGGAACTCATTCCTTTCTTATTCTTAAACACTTGACTTGATTTCTCATCTTGTCATCTCCCCCTTAGGTCTAAAGCTAACACTTGAAAGCTAGGGACCTCATGACTACCAAACTCTCCATAAGCAGGTACTAAGACATCTTTCTAAGGTGTTTCTCTTAACCTCTTCTTATTACATACCATCTCGGTACACCTCTTAATGCTCTTGCTACAATTGTGACTTAGTCACACTTCACTGCCCTTATCTAAAGGTTAGGGTCTCTCACTGGTACCCCTCATATTTATTGCAGCTAACATCTCAATTTCTCACTTGCTCTATGTTAAGTCTTCTAGATCAAATCTCAAGACTAACATCATCACCCTCATGTTGCCATTATTTTGATCATTACACTCATCTCAAATTCAAGCTTAATGTTTATTACTAAAACCTAATATAAAAATGATTGCTCGCTTATTATACTAATTTACAAGTACTAGATACAAATTCAGAAACACACATCCACTAGGACCTTATGACAAGCAGTCAATCCTTACCTCTCAGACTCTACACTCATAAATTACCACAAAATTCAACTTCACAACTTAAGTACTACTTAATCATTTACTGCACATTATCTCTCAAATAGTTCAATCATCCTCTGCATACCATGGGGTTCACCTTTAAAAATTCATAAGCTTAGCTGGGGTCTATCACCTCATGAGTACTTTGCTATCTGATTCCACACATATATTTAGTCTTCTCTAGCATGATGACACATCGACATCAACTCTATTCTGCTTAACAATAGACTCTAACTTATCTTTACTAGTAACTATTCCTCTTTATTCTATCAAGAACTCTTTACGACACTATTATTCCTTATTATACTTAAAAAGGAACTCGTCAATTCTAACTGACTGGGTGCATGATTGTAATAGCATAATCTGCCCCATTACTATCTCCTTTTTTTAGATTACGGAACCTCAACATACCTTAATCTAACTCCGGGAAGTTTCACTACGACTGCTCATGGTCTCATAACTCAGGCTACATTTTTTGAGTGAAAATACTACCCAAGCTCTACAACACACTTCCTTATAAGGATCTCATCTGAAACAACACTTAGAGAAGAAAGTACATCTCACTTTTAGCTTAAACTCATTATTCATATGAACATGAGTACATTCCTCTAAAACACAACACTTAACTCACTCTTAGGCTTCTCTTAAGACCCTCTGAGTCTCACGACTTCATCAAAACTCTTGCTAAGAACAACTTGTCGATAAAAGACTGAATTTGCTTTTCAACCACCTTTAGTATGAAGGGTAGTCGAATGAATCTGAGAAACACACAAGTATGAATAAATATCTATGACATAACTCTATTGCACGATTAAGACTATGAAATTTAGGAAACTTTTCTTAAATACTTATAGTCCCTCCATTATACAAGTGGGCCCCCCCACAACCATAAATAAGATCCTATTTGACACGGCTTCATAGACACCCTAGGACACTTGAACTCTGGGTTTTGATACCAAGTTTGTCACAACCCGAGCCTACACCCTGGACGTGGCTGGCACCGAAGAACCATTATTGGTCTCCAAGCGAACCCTCATCTCGGCTGACTACAAGCGAAAGGCTAACTTAAGCATACAAAAGATTAAAAACTGAATAAAATTCATAAACTCAAATACAAAGCTGTAAGTCAAATGAATAACTCTGAATAAAATTATTATATTCAACTCGTCGTAAAATAGGCAACTTAAGTCTTTAAAACAATTAACAAAATAAATGAACAGGCTTCTGAAACTCTATTGTCTATCTATGAAGCCTCTAATTGACAAGGATGGAAGTCGAGACAAGACCTACGACATCCTAACAACTGATATAACTGAAAGTAAAAGTGGAACCCTCCGGACACAAAGAGGCTCACCATATCTAACTTGAACTGTATGTGGTATCAACGAAGCGCCTGTTTATGATCTTGAATACATGTCTTTGCATCATGAAATGATGCAAACAAATTGCTCAGTACATGGAATGTACAAGGATGTAAGGGGAATTCTACAGCATAACATAAGCTTGAACTTGATAAAAAGGAAACATACTTACCTCTTCTCAACTCACTCAACTAAACTCAACTCAAGAATAAGATACCCAACTCAAAGATATGATACTCAACTCAAGATATTCAACTCTAGATACTCAATTTTGGATACTCAACTCAAGATAAAGCAACAATAAAAGATGCAATATATGGAAAGCTTTTAAAAGAGTAGATAGCAACTCAGTGTATTGAAGAATACAATAACAACTCAATTTGTATATAAAATATAATATAACTGTGTGGGAGATTCTCTAACCGACAACTATCACTATGAGCTATGTCATGATACATCGTCTCACCCATACTGCCAGAACTTTCCAATACTTGTCGGGGTATAGAACCTCTCAACTAAATGGATCCACTAGTCTATGCTCAAAAGTATTAAGGAATCATCTAAAAAGTATGACTCATTCTACCCACGTTGGCTACATTGTTTATAGAGACTTGAGTTACTTGAACTCGTCCCCATATTGGTGTTCATTACTACTCCCAAAAATATACTCAGGTCATATGTTTAAAAACATAACTCTTTCTGCGGTTTGAGATTATTACTCAATTTTTTTCTCTTTAAAAGAGATGTTACTCAAACAGCTCAAAACACTTTTGTAAATCTCAGTTTCTTCCTCTTTTTAATGTGAAAACATTTACTCTTGGGAATACTTAGTTCCCATATATCATTCTAAAAAAATTAACTAAACTCTACTCTTTCTCAACTCAAGTGCTCAAGTATTAAACCAAGCTTAGAAAAAAATTGTAAAAGACTTTTCAAAATAAAGTTCATGCCGAATTATGGATGTGAAAAACTCAATTCAAGGTATTCAATATCCATACATAGAACTCAATTCTCGAGACTCAACAACTCAGAACTCAATAACTCCAATGGTAATACTCATTTCAAGAATGCTAGACTCAGAGGGTTGATAAGTCCACTATTGGGACTCATTTAGGGCTTTATTTTAACAGATTTTGTGTCTTTAAATGCATATTTTATGCCAATAACTGATGTAAATCCTTGATATTAAGGTATTTTGATTGGGAGACAAAGCATAGACACTAATGAGCAAATGGAACAAGGCAACTGATAGAACGAAGAAAACAAGGCCTGATGATCGCCTAACCCATTGGGCGAGTCGCTGAATGGCCATGATCTCACCTAAATTTCCAGTGTGCCAAGCCTTGAAGGAGAAAATCAAGTCGACGATAGAAAGGAGCAGTCGTCGTGTCACTGAACGAATCCGCGATACAGTGCTAGATCGCCTAAAGCTACAAAACTTGAAGATTCTGAAGGACAAAGCAAAAAGGCGATGGAACTAACCAAAGGGCAGATCGCCGAGTGGATCGACGATCCTGACTTATTACGCCGAATGGTCCTTCGCAGCACAATTTTTGGCGACTATAAATACATTTCCAAACTTTATGTTTAATATGAAATTTTTATTGTCAACATTCATTACAGTAATTTTTGAGTTAGAACTGAGAGTATTGAGACAATATTTTCCTTAGCTTTGAAGAATTGAAGTCCTCCATTTTTGAGAAATTGAAAGTGGGTCTCTGAGATTCTTCAACTTGGACCTTTGTAAAGGTGAAATTAATCTTACCCAGTTGATGGAAACACAGTTTGGTAACAATTTCTCTCTTTTTATGATGTCTACCTAAAACTCTAATTATTGGGGTGTGACTATGTGATTATAGGTTGATTTAGTTGCTTGGTATTGTAAAGTGATAGTTAAATGTTGTTTAAAAGTGATTTCAATCAGTAATTGTAGTTTAATTTCAAGGGTTGTAGTTGCAAATGCAACTCTACTTTAATGTTTTTGGTTTGCTCAAGAGAGAGGTTTTCAAACCAAGATTACTGATTTGATGGTCTGTGGGTATTGGGTTGTCATAGGTTCAACTCGATAGAGTGAATCCTAAACCCTTTTCCACACATTCAGCTCAAGAGAATGAATAGACTAAAGTGTAGCATGTTCTTGATTGCTGCTTATTGGTGTTTGAGAGAAACCAATTTGATTCGGGGTAAATTGTTCGAGAGAAAGTTTACCCCCTCTAAAGTGTAGCTTATTCAGTAATTTATAGCTATTTACTATCAGTTTCAATTACTCATTTTTCTACCTTAGCCTATTATCCAATCACATACCAAGAACCCATCTATTTACTTGTTTATTCGTGCTATGTGCTATTGTTGTAGCTGATAGTTAAAATCAAACCCCTTGTTATATGATACTTATGTCACCCTTTAATTTGAACTATGCTTTTATTCGTAAATATATTTACCTATGATTGACTTGAACATATTCATACTTGGCTCTTTATTCTGAAACACGTACAACTCCCTGTGGGATTTGACCCCAACTCACTTAGTTGGGTTATAGTATGACTAACGATCATTGGCACTTAGAATTGGAAGAAGTGTCCTGATATGTGAAATCAAAATGGCGACACTGCCGGGGAGTGGTGTTGGTTGAGAATCTTTAGTTAAGTCAAATTTTGTTCTTATTAGTTATAATTTTACTTAATTTTTAGTTTTGGTTTGTGTGTTGCTGTTTTGAGCAGAGAATTGGAGCATATCTGGTAGCAACAATGACCCAATGGATTGCCCTCCTTTAAGATTAATGATTTTTAGGTATAACATCCTAAATTTCAAGCAATTAGAGGGTGAAGCCATCTATGAGTTGTGACAAAGGTTTAAGACTCTATTGCAGCAATGTCCAACTCATGAAATTCCAGAGAAGATGCTTCTGGAATGTTTCTACCAGGGTCTTGGCCTCGAATATATAATAGTGGCTGACCAAATCTCTCCAGGTAGTCTCATCCAGCTACCTTATGCAAAAGTAGCCCACCTCCTTGATCATATGGCCAAGACCAACAAGGAGGACTAAAAAGACCAAGAATTGGCCAAATTGTTGACTCAGCTGGATGTCTTGGCCAAGAAAGCCATAGAATTAGAGGTAGTGTCCAAAAAGAAGGACAGATACATTCCCCTTCACAAGGGTCAAAAGATGAAGAAACAAGAGGGTAGACAAATTGAAGAGGTCCTCTTACTCATCCTACACAAAGTCGAAGAGAATGACATAATATTGGAGGAGATAAGAGAAAATTTCTTGATGCTGAACCAGATGACAACCTCTCATTCCACGCTCATTCAGCTACTAGGGTCCCAAATGGACCATGTGTTGTCTCATCTCTACCCAGAGCCAGAAGAGGGGTTGCCTTATGAAGATAAGGCAAACCCCACTACTGGAACTTAAGTGGGGAGTTCCATCGTGCCACGACATTAACTAAGGCGCTTCTTAAGAGGCAACCCAAGGTTTTAATGCTTTTGTATTGTTTTAGAAATAATCGTGTATTGGTTTTATAGGTTGAAGTGTAGAATGTGTTTGAAAAGTACAGGATGGCGAGCCAAAAGTCAAGTCGGCGCATCACCGAAGAGGTCGGCAAGCTTGACTTAGCCCACCGTTGGACTCAATAAAATTTTAAATTGGGGTCTGTAAAACTCGACAACCCCAAAACAAGTTGGCGAGTCGTCGACCAGGTCGGCGATCACGACCTAGTCCGCCGTTTTGACCCCCACATTAACTGGAGGTCCTGTAGAACTCGGTGAGGTAAGTTCCCACACGGCGTGTCGCTGAGTGGGTCGGTGAGCAAAATTAATGTCACCGAATGGGTGTGAACTGGACGGTTTTTAAAGGCCAACGGTTTAAACTTTCTAACTTTTTCACTTTACCTCACTCCGGAGTTGGATTACTTTGCCGCCTATCATTTCAACTTGTTTAGTCATCATCTAATGTTGGTTTTCCTAACCCTGAATATTAATTTAGTGATTTTGTAATCATTTGCATTGATTTTCTCTTAGTGATGTGTGTTGGGCCTCTCTAATGTTTGATTTTTTGCTTGCATTCTCGTGTGCCTAGTTTAATTTGATAATTTTGCCCGTAAAGCCTTTATTGTTGAATTCCCGTGATTTTGTCCCTTAAAATTGGTTAAAAGTTGTGGGGTTGTGTTTGCATGTTGTTGGGTCTAGTCGAATGAAGTCTAAGTAGCCCTTATTTGTGCCAAATGACGTATTTTACCCAATGATGGAGCGATTGACGTCATTATGAAGGGCAAACGTCATCAATTGGCCAAATTTTGCCAAACCGGGAAAAGTTTGAGTATCCTGGGGCCATGGGTGTAATGGGTCTTTGTTTGATTTTGTTAGTGCATGTTTTGATTTTGTTTTTGGGGGTTACGGGGTTGAATTTGAGAAGTTGGGTTGAAAGAAGGCACGTTGGGTCGTTTGGCGAGCTATGTTGAGCTCACCAAACCACTCGGCGGTTTACCGAAGTTCCCCATCTTGCCTTTAATTTCATTCTAAATGTAAAGTTTGGTTTTGTAACTTTCAGTAAGAAGCCTAAAGTCGCCAAATGCACTCGGCGACTCGATGAACGTCCTTCTTGATCGCCCTTTATCTGGACCCCTAACACTTAATTGCACTGTACCATTTGGCGGGATAAGCCATGTTCGTCGAATACTTTCGGTGATTCGCCAAAAGGCCTTCCCATCACCAACAGGGCAAATTTTTTTGATATTTTTGAGACAATCCTTTCGGCGAGCCCGATCTGGCTCGCCAAAGAGCTTCGGCGTCTCACCGACTGGTTCGGTGCGTCTGTCTACAATTGCTTTTCTATGATTTTGGTTGAAATATTTCTAACTTTTTTTGATGTTTTTGCAGACATGGCTAGACCAAAGGTTGTTGGTAAGGACATGCCGCCCCGCAATAGGTTTAAAGGGATAACTATAACGAGGATGCAGCTGCATCCAGTGGCAAGCTACCAAACATCCCACAACTGGTGGGAAAGCAACAGCCAAAGGAAAGCCACCTGCATCACCAGAGGCCAGCTACGATAGTGACGGTATCTATGCCACTCAACTCACTACTTCTGACAGTGAGGGTGAGCATCAGGCTGCAACTTCGGAGCTTAAGGATGATTAACTGATAGCAGCACATAGGGCTGAGTTGTGATCCAAAAGGTTGAACGATCTGTCTAGGATCAAAAGTCCTCAGGCTACCACTACTCCTCCTCCAGCTCCAGCACAGGCCATGGTCCTAGCACCACCAGTACAGGGTCCTCCTCCGAAGTGTATGAATAGATTGAAGACTAAGGGGATGAAGACAATCATTGAGGAGAAGCATATGTCCACTGATGGGGTCATTGATAGGTACCCAAAGATTATGAGTTGTTTGAAGTCTCATAAATTCCAGATCTTTACCATGCCCCGTGGTCCGTACATTCCAAGCTGGGTCAGAGAGTTTTACAGTTCTTGTAGTGCATTGATACCACAAGGGAAGAAGCCGACAGCTAAATTCAAGCCAGTTGACTATGTGGTTGTCAGGGGTAAGAGGGTGCAGTGTGACTTTACTACCATCAATGCCGTTTTAGAATGTACTACGAGACTTGCGGATGACTGTCACACAAGATCAGGGACCCGACGTTGGAGAATATGAAGAAGTGGTTGTCTCCGTTGATATCAAATGACACTCCTAAGTGGCTTGAGGTTGGAGCGGCTATTGAAAAGAAGGACCTCATTGTGGCAGCGAGGTATTTGTTTGGCTTCATCATCAGCACGACCATGTCCTCCCAAAATACGTCTATTCTCCGCCATGCCAAAGCAGCCTGCCTAGGCTCATTACAGGGACAAGGCTAAACTTAGGGATGCTCATGCTGACTAAACAACATCAGACTTCCCTCCCCTTTCCAGTGTTGATCACCAAGCTGTACAGACGAGCTCAGGTTCCTAGAGATGCGAAGAAGGATGTGGAAGTGATTCCCACATCTTTTACTGATATCTGGAGAATAGAGGCGGAGTATTTAAAAGATAAGGCGGAGAAGAATAAGGCATCCCCGGTGGACTCTTCCTCGGTTGTGGACACAGACACATTACCTGCAAAGGCACCTTTCCCTACTCCGGCCACTGGCCCTACAGGTACTTCTAGTGTTGCTCATTCTGACACTTCAGATTTCTCTGCAACTACATTGCCTCCCATATCTACTACTGATGTGTCACGGTCCCCACTCACTCAGGTCGCACTACTTCAAATGGGGCAGCTAGCCCATTCTGTCAATCATCGTGCTGCCAGTCTTGAGGCCTCCATCCCAGGCATGATTTAGATAGCCCTGGGTGATGCTGTGACACCATTGAGTGCTACCATTGATGCCTTTGTGAATAGGATAGCGGTGTGTGAGCGTAGACAAGGGGGCATCGAGGCTCTAAAGGCCATCATTACTGTGCTGATGAGAGATGTGGACCAACCGAAGTTCACTAATATGTCTATGATCTTCAGGATGGTGGAGATCCCTGATGTGCCAGTTCAGCCAGACATGCATCCGGCTATCACCGGAGATGATATTCGAGTTGAGGAGGTAGTTGATCCCGAATTTGAGGCGGAGATAGATGAGGAGATGCTGGAGGTTGCTGAGGAGGTTTCTTATGAGGGCCTTACTGAGACTGAGGAGGCCATGATTGATGCAGTTGCGCAGACATTTTTGGCAGATACACCTTTAGCTGATCCTAGTGGAGTTAGTGGTACTAATGCCCAGTTCAGAGCACTACACCAGGCACTGATGCCCAGACAGATGGAGCGACTGTTTCGACAGGATTTCTCTTTAACTCCCTGTCTGTCTTGTTTATTTGACTTGTGGATTTTATTTTGTTTAAATTTGAGGACAAATAGCTTTTATTTGTGGTGGGGTGAGGCCTACCTTGTGTAACTATTTTTTCTGTATATATTGGGTTTTTGAGCTTTATATTGTGTTTAGTACTATTTTTGTGGATGTTTGAGCCTATGGCTCGTGGTATTCATTGCAAAATGATTTTTGACCCTTCAGAAAAATTTTGTGCCACCTCTTGTTTGTGTTTGAATGTGGTTGTTCTCTTGCAAATTTGAGTATTGATCTTGATCAATACTGATGACTTGAATAGTGCTCATAATCGAACAAAACTGAATGTGCGGCAACAATGAGGCCAAATGAAGTTGCATAGGCAATATGTGAACTTTTTGCATCTCGTTGTAACTAGCCAATTATCAAATTTGAGTCTCTTGTGATGAACATTTCACACTAGCGAAAGTGTGGAGTCTTGTTCGACATTGGTGTCAATGCCTTGTGTGATGAGCTTCCCGTGAACCATGTATGATGAAACCTAGAATTTGCCCCGTTGGTCCGGTTGACTAAGTGATGTAATCTCTTGATATGATCTTAGGCAACTTTGAACAGTGTGAAACAATTTGACATTATACCTCTTTTAGTGGCATACCTTGTGAGTGTGTGAACTTCGCTTGAGCACCTTTTGAGCCTTAGCCTTTTATTGGAAGAAACTTGATGAAATTGTGACCTTTCTTGATCCATTACCCTTAATCATCATGATTTGTGGTTTGTGTGAATAACCAACTTAAGAAAAAAACCTAAGTTGGGGGTATGGTGAAAAGAGAAGGCAAATCAAGAAGAGCAAAGAAATCCCCTCTGACCCATGGTTTTGAGAAAGATGGAACCCCTCCTTATACAAAAAAGGAAAGAAAAAGAAGAAAAGAATGAAAAAGTTCTTGAATAAAGTGTGAAAGTGTAAAAAGAAATGGGCTGACCAACAGACCATGGAAGTTGAATAATGGGGTGACTTGTGAGCACGAATAAGAATGAAGAAGAAAAGGAAAGAAAGTGTTGTTCACACCACATTTCATGAGAATTACAACCACTGAGCCTAAATGACCATACCTTTGCACTCAGCCCCGTTACAAGCCTTGAAAAGACCTTTTTGATCTTGAGTGACCTGAAACAAGTGTTGATTGGAAAATACGGGCAAACCTATCGGTGAAATCATGCATTGTGTTCATCTTTGTGAGAGTGAGTGTTGCATTTGATTCCGGAGCTTTAAATTGTTGTACCGTTGTGTGTGATTGTGGAATCATTCTTTGTGTGAGGGCATTTGAATACCTTTGTTGAGCTTGAACTTGCATTTGAAGCAAGTATTGCGAACTTGAGATTCTTTAATAATGGTGAGTCACAGCTTGAATCCTTGAGTGCACAATTGATCCTTGCATGAGTAAGTTGAATCTTTTTTTTTGTGTGCATTCATGATTGAGTCTTGTGTAGCACTGTTTGAGTCTTCCTTTTCGAATTGCTGAACTTGAGTTTTACTTAGGGCAAGCAAAAGTTTAAGTTTGTGGTGTTGATGAGTCCACGATTTGGACTCTTTTAGGGCTTTATTTTAATAGATTTAGTTTCCTCAAATGCATATTTTATGCCAATAACTTATGCAAATCCTTGATTTTCAGTTATTTGGATTGAAGAACAAAGCATGGACACTAATGAGAAAAAAGGAACAAGGAAGCTGAAAGAACGAAGAAAAGAAGGTCTAATGATCGCCTAACCTATTGGGCGAGTCGCCGAATGGCCATGATCTCGCCTAAAGTTCTAGTGTGCTCAGACCTAACGGAGAAAATCAAGTCGGCATGTCGCCGAACGGATCCGCAATGCAGTGCTAGATCACCCAAAGTTACTGAACTTGAAGATGTTGACGGACAAAGATAAAAGGCGATGGAACTGACCAAAGGGCGGATAGCCGAGTGGATCGGCGATCTCGACTTATTGCACCGAATGGTCCTTCGCAGCACAATTTTTGGCGACTATAAATACATTTTCAAACTTTATGTTTAATATGAAATTTTTATTCTGAACATTCATTAGAGTAATTTTTGAGTTAGAACTGAGAGTATTGAGACAATATTTTCCTTAGCTTTGAAGAATTTAAGTCCTCCATTTTTGAGAAATTGGTAGTGGGTCTTTGAGATTCTTTAACTTGGACCTTCGTAAAGGCGAAATTAATCTTACCCAGTTGATGGAAACACAATTTGGTAATGATTTCTATCTTTTTATGATGTCTAGCTAAAACCCCAATTCATGGGGTGTGATTATGTGATTATAGGTTGATTTAGCTGTTGGGTTTTGTAAAGTGATAGTTTAAATGTTGTTTAAAAGTGATTTCAATCAGTAATTGTAGTTTAATTTCAAGTGTTGTAGTTGCAAATGCAACTCTACTTTGGTGTTTTTGGCATGCTCGAGAGAAAGGTTTTAAAACCAAGAGTACTGATTTGATGGTGTGTGCGTATTGGGTTGTCATGGGTTCAGCTCGAGAGAGAGAATCCTAAACTCTTTTCCACACATTCAGCTCGACAGAGTGAATGGACTAAAGCGTAGGCTGTTCTTAATTACTGCTTATTGGTGTTCGAGAGAAACCAATTTGATGCAGGGTAAATTGTTCGAGAGAAAGTTTACCCCAACTAAAGTCTAGCTTATTCACTAATTTACAACTATTTACTATCAGTTGCAATTACCCATTTGTCTATCACATCCCAAGAACCTGTCTCTTTACTTGTTTATTTGTGTTATTTGTTGTTGTTGTACCTGATAATTAAAATCAAACCCCATGTTATATGACACTTGTGTCGCCCTTTAATTTGAACTATGCTTTTATTCGTAAATGTCTTTACCTATGATTGACTTGAACATATTCATACTTGGCTATTGATTCTCAAACATGTATCACTCCCTGTGGGATTCGACCCCATCTCATTTAGTTTGGTTATAGTACTAACTAACGATCGTTGGCACTTAAAATTGGAAGAAGTGTCCTGATACGTGAAATCAAGAGTTCATGCAGAATTATGGGCATGAACTACTTAACTCAAGGACTCAAAGGTACTTTTCATCTCCAGACTACTCGTTATAGGGTTCATGCGGAATTATGGGCATGAACTACTCAACTCAAGGAGTCAAAGATACTTCCCATCTCCAAACTACTCGATTTATAGGGTTCATGTGGAATTATGGGCATGAACTACTCAACTCAAGGAATTCATGGGTAACATGTAGTAGCCTATAAATAATTAGGAATATAATCTCACAAGGATTAGAAACTCAATGCTCAAAGACTTAGAAATCGAAGTTGTTACTCCTCTCGAGGATACTCAACTTATGGAGTTCATAAAAAATTATTAGCATGAATGACTAGACACAAGGTTCTATATAACAATATGAAACTCATGTATACAACTCTTCCCATTCTCATGCTTACTTTCTCAAAACTTATTACAAATCGATAGTTGATCTCAAAGGATTCACAATTGAACTCAAAAGCTTTCTTGAACTCTACTCTTAAATCTCTCTTGAATGTGAATTATGAATTCAAAAATGATGTTTCATGATATGAAAGATCACGATGATACTGTAGACTCATGAATACATTCTCCTCACTCTCATGCTCACTTACTTGAGTGTTGAAATAATTATTTGAAATTGTAGAAGACTCCGCAAAAAGACTCAAAGGGACTTTCTCAAAATGTTCGGAAGAACTCTCAAAACTTAACTCTTAACTTTACCTTAATTTTGAATTATGAATTCAAGTTTTTGATTTATGAATTATTTCTAGTGTTTGGAAGTAGTTTAGAGTGATTAGAATCAAAACGTAGTGAAGGTACACTTTAAAAGAACTCAAACAGAGCAACCAACTGCAAACTGGACGGGACAGGCGACCCAGCCCTACAACTACAGAAGAGGATTTGGGGGGCACTGGTTGGCGTAGGGCGCCAGGCCCCAACCCAGAAAACCTAAAGAATTTTGTTTACTCGTTTTTTGACCCTAATTCACTTATAATCAACTGGTTTCTTCCTCAATCACTTAGAATCGATTACTCAATGTATGTACCTACTAATCCACTTAAACCAAACCTAAAATCACTAACTATCATCTCAAGAATTCATCAAAACCCCAACAACATGATTTAGAATGAACTTCAAGAACACTTATCAAGAACTCAACATACTCAAACTTATGGATGAAATTCGTAGAAGAAATTCATGATTGACGTGTGGGTGAACGAACGAAATACTATGAAAACTTACAAACCTCTTAGGGATCAAACCCATGGAGAAATCCACAACAAAACTCAAAAACCTCGACGAACTCTTTGATCCTTTCCGTTTTTTGCTTCTTTTCTCTTTTATTTTCTTCTTGAACACTCAACTAAAACCCTAGGCATATATTAGGATTATAAAACTGAACCTAATCAGATTAGACCCCTAAACCTTACTAAAAATGAATTAAATCTTATTGGGTAAGGGAAAGACCAAAATACCTCTCACTATTTTCAGGTAACTTTCCTTATTTGGACAACCTAACCTAAAAGGGCATATGTCACTCATTTGACCTTGAAACTTAGAAAACTCAGTTGCGTTGGAAAGATGATTCAAAGACCTTTCATTTGATATATTATGGACCATCTAACTCATCCTGTATTGAAAGTTATGATTGTTTGAAGTTGACCCAAAACATAAAAGAACTAAGAAATGACTTCAATGATGTTCTCTTTAATTCTTTTTGGATCTCAAGGTGATACATCTAGTGACCTTAATACTTAGGAAAAATTTAAATTTCTTTATAAAATCTTACTCATTAGGAAGGATGGTTCAAGTCTTAGCTCAAAAAATTTTGGGTGTGTTACAAAAGTCCAGATTGTTGAATATATGGATAGTTGTGGGTTACATTAATGATAGACTCGGTTAGGTTATGTTTACCTTGAGATAATTTCTAGGTGCTATCTTCGGGGACACGATTGTGGGTAAAATGGTTTATGAACATGAAACTTTCACGAAGGAATCCTTCGGATAGGTTATGGTTGTTTTTTTTCAAGTTTATGTATGTATGTATGTTAACCATCTCTATTGTGAAACCTGAACAAAACATTTTGGGGAAAAACATAAGGGTTGTATGTAAAGTGATAAATTGTTGAGAATCTCATGCAATGAATGTGTTTTTGTTTATTTGTATTTACAAGTGTGGTTGTTTTTCATTGTGATTGCGATTGTGTTAGTGTGACTAACGGTTGGCTCTGGTACTATGCCTAATATAGGATATTCCCATGCTTGGCTTAGCTACCATTTCTGATACGTATTAACGGTTGTCTCGGGTACCACACATGGTATAAGGGTATACATATATGATTGGCTCATGTACCACAACAATACATACTAACAATTGACATGGGTACCACGCCCGACATATTACTCTTTGTGTCTGGGTTCAATCATTGAACCAGATTTAATTTTTGTAATGTGACTATTACATGTTGGTCCATGAGTGCGGCTTGGTTTTTGTATTTGTGTTTTATTTATCACATGTTTGTCCTTCTGGGGTCGTGTTGGTGTATTTAAATATTGGAGTTGTTCTTGAATAGACCAGGGTTAAATTTTAAATGCGGTAGATGATATCTTTAGGATCCTTGGTGGACCGGGCTACTTGAAAGATGTGATAAATCATGTATGGGTGATTATCCTTATTTTTGGACATATCATATTTTGTTGTTAAATCAGGTTGCCTAGAAGTTTTGCCTACGCACTAGATTATGTGATTTTGTCAGTCCGGGTGGTCTGGGATATATTTGTTAAGGGGGATTTGAGTCAAAGTGGTTGAATAAGAGATTTGTTGGTGGTCCGCTAAATTTCTAAGGCGCAATGGCTAAGGTGTTTTCATGCGAGTTATGTGGAAATAGTAGAGGAATTCTTGAGTTGGTAGAGCGATAACTTTGGGAAATATCTATGTGAAAGAAGAATTAGGTTATGATCTAATATTAGGGAAAGATGACATAGATTATGGAGTTGGCAGCGGAAGGAGGTAGGGTGATTTGATAGCGTGTAAGTTCCAATGTAAGACTACTTTTATTCCAAAATACTTCATAGAAATCTTGTATTGGAAATGGCAGGTTTTCTCCCCTTCAAATCTATTGGTATTTACTAAAAAAAACCATAATTTTTACGATACAAAGTACATCTATCTTCCTATTACGATATTTGTTTTCTTGTTCATTTACTTCAAATGTTTAAGTGAATAGATCAACAACCAAGAGGAACAAATCAATGTGATTGAGACGGTGTTGCTTAATGTTTCATTTTATTCAATTCATTTTTGCCTTTTATTCCCTTACAATGAAGGACTCAAATTACGTGATGGTGAGTTTTGTTCAATTCAAATCTGTTTCTTTTTCTCCATTTTTTGCCCTTGTGTTCATTTATATATTTTTGGTTCACTTTAGCAAGTGTGTTTTTTTGAATCTTTAGACCATTTCTAATAAATTTCAAAAGACTACAAGATTGACAAATGTTTGATTTTTCCTTCTTGCCATCGTGTTTCAAATTATTATTTTTGTCAAGGATATATTGAAAAAATCATCTCTACCCCAAGAAGGTAGTGACAAAGTTTGTGTACATCTAACCTTTTTCAAACCATAGTTTGCGTATATCTTATCCCTTTCGAACACCTACTCGTGGAATAACACTAGGTATATTGCTTTTGTTATTTTGTAACAATCTATGTGAACAATATAATTTAAAAACAATGAGATTTTCATCGGATTTCTAAAGTCATTCATCAGTTTTCACAATATAAGAATGAGACATTCATCCCGATTTGAAAATGATCATCGCCAAAGGATGATGCTTTTTTCATCCCTCATAATCATTCTTCTAATTTCCTTCCAAATCTAACAGCTCTAATTTTTCTCTTAGTGTAACACCTCAAAACATAGAAAAAGGAGGAAAATAAATTTTTGAACTGAAGTCTGGTTTATCGGTGCCATCTATAGATAGTAAGAGCTTTACTAGCCATAGATGGCAATAGTAGGAATTGAAATGTAACACGTAGGATTCGATAAAATAGTAGAAAGGAGTTGTGGGAAAACTTACAAGCCAACAACTGGACCATGGATCCCCAAACGAGCCGTGTAGGAGACCACGGTCCGTGAAAGGCGTTGTGGTAATTCCCCCAAGGTCTGCCTTGCCAGAGTCCCTCCTAAGGAGGCCCAGAAGGACCGTGGTGAGGTTGATGGGCCATCAAATGGATCATCGTGAGCCACTTAGCAGGGGTCCTCCTCCCATAGCCATTGGTCAAGGACCACGGTGGCAATAACGGCCTATGGTACCTTTTCTTGGCAGTGGAACATGAAGGCCCCCAGTCAAAGGCCTCTTCACAACCTAGTTCACGGGCCGTGGTACCTATGGAGGGCCGTGAAAGCCACCATCAAGTATGTCCGTCAGTTTTAATTCAGGATATTTTGGGTCTTTTGCTAATTATTTTAAAACAATACCATGTCGTTTTACCCTTTACCCAAAAACCTATATAAAGGTTTTTTAGCACAAAATTATCCATTCAATTCATTCTCTCCAAATAACCAAAAAGCGGAGCAAGTTCATCTTCCCCAAAATATTTCTCTCTCTAGAAAGCTTGGAAAAGATGGAGTCAACCTAAGATTTCAAGTAAAGTCTCCAATTCCTCCATTGATTTCAAGCTTCTGGCATCAAGGTATGATAGTATTTATCCATAGAGTCCTTTCCTCCATGGAGTTTCTAAAATTCCCAATTTTGAAGTTAGAAATTCCCAATTGGAGCTAGGGTTTTATTTTATGTTATGAGTTCTTTTCAATATTGGTATAATTGATTCTTTTATGATCTATTAAGCATGAATTGAAATAATTTCATGATTTTAAGATAAATACCCATGAACCCATGTGTAACCCATGTTTTCTAGATTTTGATGATTAAATGTAGATTTTGAACCATGAAAGGTTAATTGTGGAAAAATGCATGTTTTTATGATATGATTTGCCTAAAGCATGAATGTTATTGTTGTTGTTGTTGTTGTTGTTGTGAAAGGATTTTCAAAAATTGATCAATACATGATTGTGAAAGGATTTCGCACAAATTGCTAAATACATGATAGTGAAAGGGTTTCTCACGTAAAAAGGGTTCTTAAGTTTGAAAGGATTTCTCACCTAAAATGAACAGAAGTTAAGGAGCTCTTTTAATGAAACGGTAAGCGATGACTACCCATGTCCTATAATGAAATACAAGAGGTGATTACCCATGTCACATGATGTAAGGACAAGAGGTGATTACACATGTCCCTTATAAGATAAGATTCATATGATTAATGACTATTCCGTGGCAATTAAACTTTGTTATGAGTGGAAAAGTCGTGATTACCCATGTCCCGTAAACTATGTGCCACCATAGGTTTGTCTAGACAGACATTAGGTAATGGATCCACATAAGCTAGAAGTTCATGGTCTTACCTAGGCAAGTAGGACACCCATTTTCGGTGGGGGAGATACAAGATTCAATGTTAATAGCTCACATGGTCTTACATGTTGTTTAAGGCTACTTCCCACAACAATAATGATGAACTAAGGTTACTTAAAAAAGTATCTCATAAGTATTCAAAAGATGAAATTTTACTTGCATTGACCATGATTATTTTGATGTTTTCTAACCTCTTTCTTATGGTTTTAACTTGGCCTTTTCTTGAAATGAAAGGTCATTATTAGCATGATTTTATGTATTTATGCATTGCTATCACACTTGCTACATTTTTGTACTAAAGCATACTCTTACCTACATTTTTTACAAATGTAGTGTCCGACGTTCAGGTTTTGCATTCTCATATCTAGAGGTCACTTTGGTGATATTGAGTTGTGGTGAATCCTCATGTTCCGGGGATGGAACCTTCTTATAGGTTTCAGTCCTTAATTTAAGATATTGTACGTGATGTCAGGGTTACATAGTGATCACTCTTGATGTAATAGATGGATATTGAGACTATGTACACTTCCGCTTTGCTTTTATAAACTTTGAACCATCTTTTAAATTCTCTAAAATTTCTATTATCTTATTCTATGCATGCTTACTAGTTTTTGTAAGGCCTCTGAGGGTCCTATACGCCATTTTACACCTAGGGGGTACCTTGGGTCGTGACAAATTTGGTATTCAGAGCATATGGTTTAGAAAGGTCGTAGGAAGTCTCATAAGTAATGTCAAGTAGAGTCTTGTTCATGAGTGTGAAGCGTGCGACACTTATGAATGAGAGGCTATAAGATGTTTAGGAAACTCCACTTCTTTCATTTCTCTTAAAGTCATGCAATAGAGTTTAACTCTATATGTTCCTTCTCTTAATCCCTATCCGATGCTTTTTAGGATATGGCCTCCGATAGCATACGTCAGGAGGAATGTGGGTGACAATGTGGAACTAGAAGCTCCTGAAGAAGATCCATAAGTTCCAACTAAACCTTTGGCTGAAAAAGTGACCAATACAAAGTTTAGTGCCACTTTTCAAGTAATGGCTCAAGCCATGGCTGTCACGCTCCGAGGCTACCCATTGACGTAACACTAAATCTAGGATCACGAGTGACCCTAAGATGACCCTGAGTCTGGCATATACTAAGCATATTGAGAATAACTGAATACAAGATATACTAAGCGGAAGCTAAAATAATAAATAACTAAAATTGGGGAATACCCAACTAGTTTGAATGTATAAACAATACTGAGAGTTTAGTGATACCGAACAACCACTCAAAAAATAAAGCTGAATCTATTACTATGTCTGAAAAGCCTATAACTGAGTAGAGTTTCTAGGACATGCCACAACTAAACCTACAAATTGATAACTAAATAAAAAGATTAGAAATGAAATGCATGTCTGTTGTCCTCAACGTATGAGGACTCACCACTGCAGCTGCTTAATTTGGACCGGTAAATGATCTAAGCGTGATTTGGATGCCGAGTACCTGAACCTGCATTATGAAAGGATGTAGCGTAGAGTATGCATTAGTGCTTGAAATGTATTGAATATGTAGGATATAGATAATAGCTGAACAAGATATATAAACTGAACAAAGAATAACGGCGTGAATGACATAAACTGAGTAGAATATATATATATATATATATATATATATATGCTAAAAAATAACTGGAAATTGAGCTAACTAAAATGATCGAGTGCTAATCATGAACATAGCATGCTGAAACTGAATACTGAAGTATAAACTGAAAACCTAGTCAAATGCACTAATGTCTGACTGTGGGAGCTACTATTAACCGACATAAAACCACGTGAGCTAAATGTGGAGTCCGATATATACGCCCCATTGAGAGGACCCAATATACTTTGCCATGGGCATAAAGTTATGACTGTCGTGATCAGTAAATCTGATGCCCAATAGAGGGGACTTATAAACCTACGAGGGCACGTAGTTCTTGGACTATGAGGGTACGTTGAACCCTAGTCCAACTCGGTGCTAAGCCTACTTTCAACTCAATATGTATCGGGCACAACATAATTGATATACAGAATAGCTCAATATTCTGACATCCAAATCTAAGAATGTAACATTTAGGTACTGACAATGTAACATTCGAAAACTGGAGCATGTTTATCTGTTTAACTGACTTAGTGTAATTCATGAACTAAGAGAATCTACACAAATAGGGTTCTGAGTTTCACGCAAGGAACTAAGCAAACATTCCAAGAAACATGCTAATTAGATTTAGGATACTACAATAGCTAAATCACAACAATTGTCCTAGGATTTAGAAACCTTTGGCTAATGAGGATATAGAAAATCAACAATCTGACTGAATTCTAGGGACCTAGTGGATAAAAGGAACCCACTAGCAAAATGCCACATACCTGGTGACAAAATTCATGGAGGAATCATTTGGATTTCGGTGCTTAATTGAAGAAAATCTCTTGTCTGTTCTTGAGGGGTTGGTTGACTCTTTCTCCTTTTTTGCTCTTAGTTTTGGTAAATTTTGAATAATAAGCGATTTGGGTAAGTTCTGCCTAAATTACTAGGTTTAAACTGAGTAAAATGACGTAGTTTAGGGGTTAAACGTAATTTAAATGTCCAACGCGTAGGGGGAAAAGAACAAAATGATCCTAACTTAAAATTTGACGGAGGCCGACCATGACGCCACTGACGGACAGTCAAAGGGACCATGACCCGTCAAGGGGGTCATGGTTGCTGGCCAAGGTCTACTAGTTCTTGGGGGGTTTCATCCACAAGCCCTACCATGGCCCGTGTGAAGGACCACAAACCGTGACGGTCACCGTAGTTCTTTACTTAGGCTGGGGGTCTGCTGGCTCAGGACGACAGACCCTCCCACGGCTCGTGGTGGGCTCCGTGGTCTGATGCCTGAGCATTGGTGGCGTTGCCTGGCTTCCACGCGTCTTCCCACGGCTCGTGGGTGGTCCACAGCCCGTGAAAGGCTCCGTGGTCCACCAAGGTTTTTGTTGTCGAGGTCTGTTAGGCCTGAGTTGTTACAATATCTCCCCCTTGGGAACATTCATCCTCGAATAAAGTCTAAACTAGATGAGTATGGAGGGAAGGAGCTACAATCTCTACCACAAAGTACTAGAAACTGATATCTGACTAATTTGAGTTCCAAGAACATGCAAATATGCTGAAATGCAAGAACAACTGATGGAATAGGATACAAAGACTGAATATACATAGGAGTTAACTGAGAGACTGGAGAGAGACTATTATCAGAAGTTGAAATGGAATCGGAAGGAAGGAGATGAGGATACTTGGTATCATGGTTGCTTTGCTTCCCAAGTAGCTCCCTCTACATATTGACTCCTCCACAAAACCTTCACTTAAGTGACTTCCTTATATTTCAACCTACAAACTTGACGGTCAAGAATTTCAACAGGCACCTTTTCATAAGTGAAACTATCCTTCACAACTACATTCTCTAATGGTACTATTGATGTCGGATCACCCACACACTTCTTCAATAGGAAAATGTGAAAGACTTGATGAACTGATGCTAGTTCTGCTAGCAACTCTACCTTATAAGCCATATTACCAACTCCTTTCAGGATTCTGTAAGGACCTACATATCTAGGACTGAGCTTTCCTTTCTTGCTAAACCTCATCACCCCCTCATAGGTGATACCTTCTAGAAAACACAATCATCGATTTGAAACTCTAAGTCCCCTCTCCTTATATCTGCATAGGACTTCTCACGACTCTAGGTTGTCTTAAGCTTATCTCTGTTGAGCTGAACTTTTTCCATAGCCTTATGAACCGAATCTTGCCCAATCAAGGCTGCTTCACCTACTTCAAACTAACCAATCGGGGAGCTGCATTTGCACCCATATACTGCCTCACACGGGGCCATCTAAATACTTGAATGGTAGCTATTATTATAGGTGAACTTTATCAGAGGTAGGTGATCATTACAATTACCCTTAAAATAGATCATGCAGCTATCAACATGTCCTCTAAGGTCTGAATGGTACACTCTACCTGACCATCAGTCTGTGGATGAAATACTGTACTGAGATTTACCTGGGTACCAGGACCTTTCTGAAATGATTTCCAAAAATGAGAGGCAAACGAAGGACCTCTATCGGAGATGATAGACAACGGAACCTCATGCAACATGACTATCTCAAATTCATAAACTCCTGAGCTTTAGCCTCCCTTGACTATCCCAATAAGAACGAATCTAGAAAAGCTCCAGTGAAACACTCCTAAGTCACAGGAGCTGCATCCGCACTCCTATTCCCTTTTCACTGAGTGAACCATATGTGAGCTACATCCTTAAGTTGGTAGCATACCACTCCACCGTATCATTACCAGTCACTTGCATCACTCCAAAAAAAAATTAACCTCACAAGTTATGTGAGTCCTCATCAACCTTTGATCCTAGAAATTCTGGTGGATTCATACGACCGAAGTCTCAAACCCAAGCTGCAGCTGATGGCCTGCTGATTTTTGCAGTTGGCTATACACTGAGCCAAAAGTTGGATCGCACTTCAAAATTCTGCATTGGTAACCTCAGGATTGGGGACTGGAGGGACTGTATTTTCATGCATTAGCATTCCGTGCATAAGCTCTACAAAGAGGCATGATTTGAAACTCATAACGACGGATTAGGAAAGGGAATTTGGATCATACCCACGCACGATACGTATAGCAAGGGAAGTGGAGTTTTTCTTAAAACTCTTCGTAGTATCCCTCTCATAGAATGTGGTTCACTTCACACCCATGAAAAAGACTCTACTTAGTGCGGCTTTCAGACATCCTAGGACTCTTGAACCTAATGCTCTGATACAAAGTTTGTCACGCCCGAAGGCTAACTTCTTGACATAACACGGCACCTAGGATCACGAGTGACCCAAAGCTAACCCTAAGTCTGGCATATACTAAGCATACTCAGAATAACTAAATAAAATGTATACTATGCAAAAACTAAAACAATAGATAACTGAAATTAGGGAATACCCAACTAGTTTGAATATATAAACCATATTAAGAGTTTAGTGATACCAAACAATCACTCAAACACTAAAACTCAATCTACTATTATGTCTGAAAAGCCTCTAATAACTAGAGTTGCCGGGACATGCCCCTAACTAACTCTAACAAACTGAACACTAAATACAAGGATTAGAAATGAAAAGCATATTTGTTGTCCTTGAAGTATGAGGACTCACCACTAAAGCTGGTGCATGCGGATTGATAAACGATCTAAGGGTGATCTAGATGTTGAGTACCTGAACCTACATCATAAAAGGATGTAGCGCATAGTATGTGTCAGTACTTGGAATGCACTTAGCATACAATATATAGATAATAGATGGGCAAGATATTTAAAATAAACAAAGCATGGCTGAGAAAATGATATAAATTGAGCAAAATATATATATGATGTAATATAACTAAAAACTGAGCTAAATGCAATGACCGAGTGCTAATCATGAATATAGCATGCTGAGAGTGAATACAGATGTATAAACTGAAAACCTCATCAAATGCACTAAATACTGATTGTGGGAGCTATTATTAGCCGACATAAAACCACATGAGCTAAACGTGGAGTCTGATGTATATGCCCCATCGAGAGGACCCAAGATACCTTTCTATGGGTATAAAGGCATGACTGGTGTGATCACTAAATTTGATGCCCAATAGAGGGGGCTCATAAACCTGCGGGGGCAAGTTGTCCTGGGATTATGAGGGTATGTTAAACCCTACTCCTACTCTGTTCTAAGCCTACTCCTAACTGAATACGTATCTGAAATAATATAACTGAAATACTGGATAACTCAATATTCTGAGATGAAAATCTGAGAATGTAACATTTAGGTACTAACATGTAACATTCAAACATTGGAACATGTTTATCATTTTAAATGACCTAGTAAGTGTAATTCATGGACTAAGAGAATCTACACAACTAGGGTTCTGAGTTTCATGCAAGGAACTAAGCAAACTTTCCAAGAAACAAGCTAATTCGATTTAGGATACTACAACAGTTAAATCACAACAATTGTCAAAGGTTTTAGAAACCATAGGTCTAATCAAGATATAGAAAATAAAAAATCTAACTGAATTCTGGGGACCTAGTGGATGTAAGGAACCCACTAGTGAAATCCCACCTACCTGGTGATAAAATTCACAGAGAAATCCATTGGGTTTCGGTGTTGAACTGTAGAAAATCTCTCGCTCGTTCTTGAGGGGTTGGTTGACTCTTTCTCCTCTTTTTGTTTTATGTTTTGGTGAATTTTGAAGAATAAACAATTTGGGTAATTTCTGACTAAATTATTAGGCTTAAACTGAGTAAAACGACATAGTTTAGAGGTTAAACGACGTAGTTCTTTTGTCCAACACGTACGAGAAAAGACCAAAATGACCTCAACTTAAAATCTGACGGAGGCCAACCACGGCGCCACTAACGGACTGTCATCAGGATCACGGCCCGTCAAGTGGGTCGTGGTTGTTGGACAAGGCCTACTGGTTTTGGGGGGTGAATCCAAGACCGTACCATGGCTCGTGTAAATGACCACGGGCCGTGAAGTCCATAGTGGTTCTTCATTTGGACTGGGGGTTTGCTCGCTTAGGATGTCAGACCCTCCCACGACCCTTTATCAAGACCACGACCCATGGTGGGATCCTTGGTCTGATGCATGATCCCTGATGGCTCTGCATTGCTTCTACGAGCTTTCCCACAGCTCGTGTGGTGGTCCACGGCCCGTGAAGGGCTCCGTGGTCCACCAAGTTTTTGTTGTCCAGGTATGTTAGATCTAAGGTGTTACAATGACAGCCCAAGCCAATAGCAAGGTTTTGGTCCTCGTGAACCCAAATATGGGTACGATGATATTTAGAGTGAGAGACTTCACTTGGATGAATCATCCAGAGTTTCACACTTCCAAGGTTGAAGAAAAAACATCAATAATTTATTGATGAGGTATATAAGGTGTTGATGATCATGGGAGTGACGCCAGTGGAAAAAGCAAAATTGACCGTTTATCAACTAAAGGGTGTTACTAAATTTGGTTCAACCAACTGAAGGAAGAAAGGGGGTTGATGGGTCCTCTTGATTGGGAAAAGTTTATGGGTTCTTTCCTTGATAGGTTTGTTTCCCTTGAGATAAAAGAGGCCAAGGTACTTGAATTCATTAACCTTCGTCAAGAAAATATGAGTGTGAAGGAGTATGCCTTGAAATTTACACAATTGTCTAGGTATGCTCCTACTATGGTTGTCAACTCTAGGCAAATATGAGCAAGTTCGTGTTGGGTGTGTACGAAATGGTGCTTAAGGAATGTCGTACCTCCATGCTCATTAAGGAAATTGGAATTTCTCATCAAATTATTGATGCTCAATAAATTAAAGAGGAGAAACTTGAGGAAAGGTCTAGGGAGGTAAAGGGAAAAGACCGGTGGTGGTGACTTTTCAAATTCAAGGTCCGATGGACATAGTCGTTCAAAGTTCTGTCAAAGGTTTTTTGGTCAAGGAACCTCTAATGCTCCGGCTCCCAAGTTTAACAAAAAAAAGGGTGTCTACCTTTAAACCTCAAGGAGGAAATGGTGGTGGCAACGGTTCTCCGATTCCCACATGCCAAAAAGTGACAAGATTCATATGGGAAATTGCTTGATAGGCACAAATAATTGCTTTGGTTGTGGCAAGAGTGGTCACCGCTTGAGGGATTTTCCATCTAGGAATGAAAAAGAGAAAGGATGGCAGGCAAGCTCTGCCCAGTGGTTCAGGTCCAAGTGCTCCAAAGCAAAACCGATTCTATGGAATTTAAACTCGTGATAAGCAATAGGGCTCCCCCAATGTGGTTTTCGGTATATTGAATGTCTTTCATCTTGATGTTTATGCTTTGCTTGATCTCGGTGCTACCTTCTCTTTTGTGACGCCATATGTGGCTATGAGGTTTGATGTTCTTCCGAATGTGTTGATAGACCCTTTGTCCGTCTCTACTCCTATTGGTGAATCTATTGTGGCTAAACGAGTCTTTATAAAATGTCCCATCTCCATATCCTATAGAGTCACTCATGTTGATCTTGTAGAGCTTGATATGTTATATTTTGATGTTATTCATGGTATGGTTTAGCTCTATTCTTTTTATGCTTTTGTTAAATGTAGGAATCGAGTGGTCAAGTTTCAATTTCCTAATGAGCCTGCCCTAGAGTTGAAAGGGTTATTTAGTTTCTTGTCTTAGAGCTAGAAAAATAATTTTGAATGGTTTCATATAAAATCTTGTTTGGGTTAGGGATATGGATTCTGAAACCCCTATCTTTCAGTCGGTCCCCAATGTTAATGAGTTCATGAAAGTATTTCCCGATGATTTACCCGGTGTTCCTCCTTAAAGGGAACTAGACTTCAGGATTGACCTTTTCGCTAAAACGGAACCTATCTATATTCCTACATATCGTATGACTCCGGTAGAACTTATGAAGTTCAAAGAATAATTGAAAGATTTGTTGGACAAGGGTTTCATCTGAACGACTATCTATCTATGGGGTGCTTCAGTTTTGTTTGTTCCAAAGAAAAGTGGTTCACTTCATATGTGTATTGACTACCGTCAATTTTGAACAAGGCTACCATTAATTATAAGTATCCTCTTCCAAGTATATATTACTTGTTTGATCAACTCCAAGGAGTGAGTTACTTCTGTAAGATTGACCTCCAGTCGGGTTATTACCAATTGAGAGTAAAGGAAGATGATATTCCAAAGATGGTTTTTTGGACCCGTTATGGTCGTGAAGAGTTTTAGGTAATATCGTTTGGTTTGACTAATTCTCCGGTCGGATTTATGAATTTGATGAATAAGGTATGTAGACAATATCTTGATTTTTTTGTGATTTTATTTATCAACGATATCTTGATTTACTTAAGGAATGAGGATGAACATACCAATCATTTGAGGATTGTGTTGAAAGTCTGCAAGGGCCAACAACTCTTTGCAAAGTTTGGTAAATTCGAGTTTTGGTTGAGATCTATGACTTTTCTTGGACACATAGTTTTTAGAAAAGGTATTGAGGTAGATCCTAAGAAAACTGGTGCGGTTAAGAGTTAGCCTAGAGCTCTATACCCTTTAGATAGTCTATGTTTTTTGGGCTCGTCTTGTTACTATAAAAGGTTCATTGAAGAGTTTCCTCCGATTGCCTATCTATTGACCGCATTGACACAAAAGAAGGTCAAGTTTGTATGGTCTAAAACATGTGAGAAGAGTTTTTAAGAGCTGAAAGATAGACTTACCTCCGCTCCGGTGTTGACTTTATCGAAAGGATCCAATGGCTTTTTGGTTTATTGTGATGCTTCAAGGGTTTGACTAGGGTGTGTTCTTATGCAAAATGGGAGGGTTATTCCTTATGCTTCACGACACCTTAAAAGATAAGAAAAGAACTATCCTACCCATGATTTGGAACTAGAGGCAGTTTTTTTGCCTTAAAGATTTGGAGGCATTGTTTATATGGTGTTTATGTTGATGTCTATACTGACCACAAAAGTTTGCAATATGTGTTCAATTAAAAAGGTCTAAATTTTCACCAAAGGAGGTGACATGAGTTACTAAAGTATTATGATATAAGTGTGCTCTATATCTCTGACAAGGTGAATGAGGTGGTGGATGCTCTTAGTCAGGTATCAATGGGTACTATTGCTCATATTGAGGATGATAAAACGGAGTTGGTTCGAAAAGTTCATGGATTGGCCCGATTGGATGTCGGTTAGTTAACTCCATCAAAGACGGTGTTATGGTTCATAATAGTTCAGAATTTTCTTTTGTATCAGATGTGAAAGCTAAGGAGGGTATTGATCCGATTTTGGTTGAATTGAAGGAAGCAGTGCTTAAATTTTTTGTTGAGGATTCCTCCTAAGGGGAAGATGGTGTGCTTCAGTATCAAGGCCATTTGTGTGTTCCCAATGAAATGATGTTTTGAACATGTTAAGCTTGGAGTTGATGTTCCTCCTTGGTTATGTGTTGTAGAAAAAGTTGTATTTATTGTTGGGTTGTTGGATCTCTTCCCCTACCCTCCTTATGTTGTCTTGAGTCCCATTCGAGAACGAATGTTCTCAAGGGGGGAGATATTGTAACACTTCGGAACTTGGAAAAATGAGGAAAATAAATTTTTGAACTAAAGTCTGGATTATAGGTCCCATCTACAAAGCAGAGGAGTTTCTGTGGGTCGTAGATGGAAATCGTAGGAAGTAGGAAACATATTCTTTTAAAACAAAGTTTGGTACCCTTTTTAGGATTCATCAGGACGGTCCGTCAACCATTGTACGAGTCATAGGTAGGTCCCATAGGTGAATCCCAAACTTGGTGAAATTTTAACAGGTAAAGTTGGTTTCTACAGTTGGTATGTACGGACCGTAGAAAGGCATACAAGCCGTACATAGGTTCCGTCAAAAGTTGGTCCAAAATAATAGCTTCTTAACCTATCTACGGTTGACTAGTATGGTCCACAGAAGGACCTAGAGAACATAGGTCCAAACCGTATGTGAGGCTCGATTGTTATTTTTAAAGGGCTTTTGGGTTTTTTCCTAAATGATTTAACCTAAAACTATGTCATTGTACCTGTTACTCTAAGCCCTATATAAAGGTTTTAATCCCCAAATTAGCCTATTTTTAACTCATTCTCCTGAATTCTCTAAACTTGACCTAATTCATCCTCCCAATTCTCTCAACTAACGAGGAAGAAGAAGTGTTAGGGTTCCAATAAAGTCTCAAAATTCTCCATTTTCTTGGGCTTAAAGGATCAAGGTATGTGTGTATTCACCCATGGAGTCCTTTCCTCCATAGGATCCCAAAGTACTTTAATTTGCCAAATCAATTTTCAATTGGTTAAATTAGCATTTCAATTCAATGAATGTGGGTTTCTTTCAATTATGATTAATTATGATTAATTAGGTCTTATAATGCATTATTTGATGTTAATTTATGATATTTTTTTTGAAATTGCATTCATCCATGCCTAAATTATGCTTTTCAACCATGATTCTATGTTGAACCTATAAACTATGAATTATGAAGTTATGAACATATGCATGTTATTTTGAAGTTAAATGAATTCATTATGCTTTGAGAGGAATGTATTGATGTTATTATGAAAGGATTTCTCACTTACTATGATGATCCTGATTGTGAAAAGTATTTCTCACAAATGAATTCACATTGGTGAAAGGGTTTCTCATCTATGTTGAATTTTGTTTAAAGAGATATTCTATGTTTTTATCTTAAAATATGTGGATTGGTATTGATAACTTCCTTTCGTATGTTAAAATGATATTTGACTTTTATCTATTCCATTGGAATTTAGACTTAGCACTGAGAGGGCTTTGAGGTGGAGGCTCAAATAGGGTACTCTTTAGTAGAAACCTCTAGTCCTAAACATTGTGCTTCCATGAGGTTGTCATAAATGACATAGCTAGTTGATCTACTTTAGCAAATGATGATATGTACGGATTCTACCTTGGCAAGTAGTTTCCCCTTCTTTCGATATGAGGGATATACCAGATTCCATGATATAACTCTTGTGGTCTTATTGTCGGTTAAAACTAGAGCTGTCAATATAGTCTAACCCACCCCACCCGGGCTAACCCATACATTCTTTGATATTTGACGGGCCAGGCCGGGCTAGCCCATATTTGTGGTGGGCCAGAAAATGGTCGGGCCAGCCCACAAGTGCGTGGGATACGGGCTTTGCCAGGTCAACCCTCTTTTCTTAAAGTATATTATTTATAATTCTTTAAAATTAATTTATAATTTAAAAATATTATCATAAATATCGACAAGACAATATTACATGGTGTTAGTGTTACTACTTGTTAATCAAATCCACAAATAAAATTATCGTTATAATAGTTATTAAGTTTGATTTCAAGTAAAACCATAAATAGCTAAATAGAAATATTAACCTAATTGTTTTTCAATGAACATAATAAAACACAAAAACTATGACAATATTCCATAGGCTACGACCTATGTAGTGATTCCCTAGAAATTTTAGGGAATTTTTATTTTATGTAGTACATATTTTATAAACATAATTTATATTTAAATTGTAATATTTTAAATTTTAAATAGATTTTGAGTTTAGACTCTTGTTATTTTTAATACTCTATTTTATTTTTAATTAATTTTTACTTGGCGCACGGGCCGGCCATATCCATATTTCTAAGCCCCATAAATCGGCAGGCTTATTCAGGTCAGGCTAAAAAGCCCTTTTCTTAAATTGGCTCCAAAAATCGTAGCCCAGCCCTATCAAATCACGGGTTAGGCCAGGCCGGGCCAACGGGCCTAGCCCATATTGACGCCTCTAGTTAAAACTAATATCTCACAAAATGACTATGTTTTCTTCAAAGCTTTTCTTATGTCCTTTATGTTAATATACTTGACCATGCTTTCATGATTTTCATCTCATATGCTCTTTAAAGGTTTTAAATGTCCCATTATAATCAAGCCTACTAGTTTTAAGTTACTTATGTTATCATGCCTATGTTTATGCATATGCCTAATACTTAGTACATTCCATGTACTAACACATAATTTTGCCTACATTGTTTCAATAATGTAGGGTCAGACACTCCTATCTCCCATACTCGTGGCTAGTCATTCTTCATAGACATTGAATATTGGTGAGTCCTCATGCTTTGAGGACCGAGACTCTTTTATTTATTTATGTTATTTCTATTTCAGATTTTATAAGTGATATATGGGTTACGTCCTAATCACTTTCCTTATGATGTAATAGATGACTTTGAGACTTATGTTTAGACTTCTGCTTTTGTCAAACTCTTTTGTATGAAATACTACCTTTTAAAACTTTTTTTCTATTATCTTGTATGATGTATGCCAAATGTCTTGTATATGGCCTCTCGGGGTCTTATACATCATGTCACATCTAGGGTGTACTTTGGGTCGTGTCACTTTGATATATACGTAAAATCAATCTCTGATTTCTTCAAATAATTCTCAATTTATGAAATACAGTGTGTATGTACGGTGATGATTAGGATATCTTGTATGTATCTGTGATGATTAGGATATTTTGTATGTATCTTCAACAGTCTATGTGTATATTAGCCTAACAATTTTCTTTTTGATAATTCTAGAATTTCATTTGTTTTCCAACTTTGTGCGAGCACTAATTGTGTATTTAAATAATTGGTTGTCTTAATTTTTGTATTTAATTCCACAGTATATATTCAATATGCTCGAAGTACAAAAGATTAAGAAAGAGGATGCCAAGAGGAACAAGAAATCTTCTGGAAGGGACCAAGTGGACTCTTCCAAAACGATATTACATAACAAGCAAAGCCAAAAAATAAATAAATATATTCATGGTACTAATTAATTAATTAAGAGAGTTACACTTTATTATGTTGGTTATTATTTTTCTTGTTAACTTTAAGAAACTAAAAGATAATTAATGTATTTTAAATTTTAATCTTATTATTAAATTAGTTCTGGAAACGTGCATTGCACGTTTATCCCAAAATGTATGATAAAATTTTGTATTGCAAATGACATATTTTATCCCCTTTAAATCTATGTGTATCGACTTTAAAATTCTACAAGTTTTATGATAGAAAGTACATATATCTTCCTATTACGATATCATTTTGCTTCTTCACTTACTTCTGATTCTTAAGGGAACAAATCAACAACCATAAGGAACAAATAAACGCAATTGAGATGGTCCTAATTTAATTTTTCATTATATTCAATTCATTTTTCCCTTTTATTCCCTTACAATGAAGGACTCGAATTATGTGATAGTGAGTTTGATTCAATTCCAATATTTTTTTTATTCTCCATTTTTTCCCTTTGTTTTCATTTATATATTTGTGATTCAGTTTCACATGTATCTTGATTTTGAATTTTATAAATCATTTCTAACAAGCTTTAGAAGACTACAAGACTGACATATGTTTGATTTTTCTTTATTGCATTCTTGTTTCAATTTTTTTTGTCGAGAGTACGTTTATCAAAAAAATATCTCTACTCCAAAAAGATAGTGGCAAAGTTTGTGTACATATTACCGCTTTGAAACACTAGTTTGTGTGCATCTTACCCTTTTCAAACCCTAATCTTATGATAACACTAGATATGTTTCTTTTTTTGTTGTGTAACGATATGTGAATAGTCTCATTTAAATACAATGAGATTTCCATCGGTTTTTCTAGTGGCCTTCGCTGGTCTTCCCAATATGAGAATGAAACGTCCAACTCAATTTGAGAATAAGCGTCTGATATTCGACATAATCAACTGACACTATTTCGGTTCAAGTGCCAAACGATCGCGTGTAGTGATATAGCCCAACCAAGGGTTGGGTTCTTTCCCACATGGAGTGGTTTTAAGAATTAGTAGAAAAATGAAATCAAGTTCTAATTAGTCATAGCAATAGATCTTAGCAACTAAAAACAACTAAATCTAAGGAGTGACGCAAGCATCAATTATCGATGGGGGTTTATATTCTGCTAATAACAAAATCAGTAAAAATATAAGAAAATGAGATAGAGAGATGGGATATGATAGGAATACGGGTTAAACTAGACTATCGGGTACATGCTTTTGCTAGTAAATTCTTGAGCATGTATGACTAGGCTAGACTATAGTGGGGGTAAATTCTCTCGCGAGCAACTTATCCTGAATCAACACGATTTCCCTCAAAGATCGAGTTACTGCATTAAGCACAACCTCCGCCTTAGCCCATTCACTCTCTCGAGTTGAATGTATGGGAGAAGGACTAGAATTCACTCTCTTGAGATGAACCCATGTCAACCCAATACCACCGACGATCAATTTAGTAGTCTTAGTTTTACGAACTCTCTCTCGAGCAAGCCAAAAACACTAAGATGAAATCGTATTTGCAACTACAATCCCATTAAGTTCATACACAACTACTAAACAAAATCACATTTAAACAACAAATAAACTATCAGCAAGCAAGACCCAACAGATAATTTAACCCATATTCACAAAATCACACTCCAAGAATTGAGGTTTTAGCTAGACATGTAGAAGAGATAAAAATTTATAACAATATCAGTTTCCATCAACTGGGTATGAAAAATTAAGTTTTAAAACACGTCAAGAGTGAAGAATCTTTGAGACCCAAGTCCAATTTCTTGGAGATGAAACCCTTTTGAATCATGAAGGTCTAAGAACAATGTCTCTCAACTTGAAACTTAGAAAAATAAAATGTTGTATCTGAAATTCCCTACTGAAATAAAATTTAAACAAGTATTTATAGGTATCAAAAAGTGCGCTGCAAAGGGTCACTCGGCGCAGTTAGTCGGGATCACCGATGCACTCGGCGATCCGCCCTTTGGTCTGCTTCATCGCCTTGCAGCTCTTGCCTTCAGCATCTTCGCGTTCTGGATCATTGGGCGATATAGTACTGCATCGTAGAACTGTTCGGCGACGCGCCGACTGCTCCTTTTCATCGTCGACTTGATCTTTTCCTTCAGGGCTCACCACACTGGAACACTCGGCGGGATTTAGGACCTTACGGTGACTCACCTAATAGTTTACACGATCCTCAGGAAGTTTTTTCTCCGTTCTTTCAGCCGCTCTATTCCTTTTTGCTTGATAACGTCCAAGTTTTGTCTCTCAATCCAAATACTTGAAACTTACGGGTTTACATCAGTTATTGAGACAAAATATGCATTTGAGGACACTAATTCTATTCAAATATAGCCGTAAATGAGTATAAATTTTGGACTCATCAACACCCCTAACTTAAACTTTTACTTGTCCTCAAGTAAAACTCGAGTTCAGCAGTTCAAAAAGGATATATCAAAGAGTGCTACACAAGACTCAATCATGAATGTACACAAGAAGACTCAACCTACTCATGCACGGATCAATTGTGCACTCAAAGATTCTAGGTGTGACTCACCATTATCAAAGAATCTCAAGCTCACAATACTTGCTTCAAATGCAAGTTCAAGCTCAACTAAAGTGTTCAAAGGCCCTCACACAAAGAATGATTCCATATTCACACAATGGTTTAATCATTTAAAGTTCCGGAATCAAATGCAATGCTCACTCTCACAAAGAAAAACACAATGCGTGCTTTCACCCATAAGTTTGCCCGTATTTTCCAATTAACAATTGTTTCAGCTCACTAAAGATCAAAAAGGACTTTTCAAGGCTTGTAATGGGGCTGAGTGCAAAGGTAAGGTAATTTAGGCTCAGTGACTTTCATCCTCATGACATGTGGTACTCACGACACTTCCTTTCCTCTTCCTTCACTCTCCATGGATTGTTTGGAAACCCATTCCTTTTTGCATTTTCATACTTTTATTCCATAACTATATTTGTTTTTCATTCTTTTCTTCTCTTTTTATTTTTTTCTCTCTTTTTTGTTTGTATGGAGGGATTCCATTTTTCTCAACACCATGGGTAAGAGAACTTTTCTAGCACTTCTTGAATTGGCCTTATCTTTTCACCACACCCCCAACTTAGGCTATTGGCCTAAGTTGGCTATTAAATCAACCACAAATCAAGACAATTATAGGTAGTGGATTAAGAGAGGTCTTGTTTTCATCAAGTTTCATCCAAAGAAAGGTAAGGCTCAAGGAGTGTTCAAAAGAGGTTCACAAACTCACAAGGTAGGCCACAAAAGAGGTATATGTAAAATTGGCTCACACTCTTTGAAGTTTCCTAAGATCGTATCAAGAGATAGCCTTCCGTAGTCGATCGGACCAACGGGGTAAATTCTAGGTGTTATGATGCATGGTTCAGTAAGCTCATCACATAAGGCATTGACACTAAAGTCAAACAAGACTTCACACTTTCGCTAGTGTGCAACGTTCATCACAAAAGTATCAATTCGATAATTGGCTAGTCACAACGAGATGCAAAGAGTTCACATACTGACTATGTAACTTCAATTGGTCTCATCGTAGCCGCACATTCATGTTCGTTCGATTATGAGCACTATTTGAGTCCTCGATATTGATCAAAATTGAGAGTCAAATTTGTAAGAGAGCAGCCACATTCAACACATAAAAGAGATGGCGAAATTTTTTTGGAAGGGTCACAATCATTTGCAATTTAAAATACAAAGCCGCAAGCTCAAATCTTCCACGAAAAATAGTATAAAACACAACATTATGATTCACAACCCAACAAGAATATAGCGCACACAAATGTGGGCAACACCCCACCACAATTAAAATCATTTGTCCTCAAATGCAAATAAAAATTATCCAATAGTGAAATAAAGCAAAATAGAGAGGGAGGTAAAGACGGGGTCCTGTATACGCAGTTGCTCCGTCTGTCTGGGCATCAGTGCCCAAGGTCACCTCAGGGGGGAACAACAGTGCCATATTCACCAAGGTTTATTGAGTATGAGTCTTCCAGAAATACATGCACTGCTCTGCGAAATTCCTTGGCCCATGAAGGAATATTAGGGTCAAGGGTAATGGTTTTCCTGGTAGAAGTGGGCCTCTTGCCCTTGCCTTTCCCAGTAGTTGTGGGTAGTTTCGTAGCTTTGCATGTCGACGTAGTTGCATTCTC
Source organism: Solanum microdontum (assembly GCA_036250385.1). NCBI lineage: Eukaryota > Viridiplantae > Streptophyta > Magnoliopsida > Solanales > Solanaceae > Solanum > Solanum microdontum. Next base: position 20,256 of record JAJONQ010025789.1, on the reverse strand, counting down.
AGTTATCACAATCCCTTTGGACTTCTCTTGGGCTGGTGTTATTCTTTCAGCAGCTTTTGATTTAGTCATGTTTGCAAAATCTCTAAGAGAAGTTAGCAAAAACCTAAACAGAAGCACAACAGAACAATTTCAGACAGGTTCGCCAAACCAGAGGGCGAATCACCGAATTTATTGGGCGAGCTAGATCAAGCTTACCGAAGGAATTAGCTCTAAACACTGCAGCAAGTAGGCGATAGGGAGAAACACTCAACGTGTCACCGATAGCTTTCAGTAAACAAAGATAGGCCCACCGAAAGTTCCAGTGCACAAAGGTTCAGGGGTGCAGACAAAGGGCAACTGAAAAGCCTTTCAGCGAGTCGCCGAGAGCTTTTGGCAACCTCAGGCTTCTCACCGAAAATTCCAGACTTCAACTACTCACTTAGCAAGAAATTAAAGGCGAGATAGGGGCACTAGGCGAACGACCGAGTGGTTTGGCGAGCTTGACCCAACTCGCCAAACGACCCAACGTGCCTACCTTTAACTGACTTTCTCGAATTCAACCCCGCAACCCCCGAAAATAAAATCAAAGCATGCACTAGTTCAATTAGTCTCAGACCCATAACACCCAAACATGACCCCTCAAATTTTAATCCAGTTTAAGGCATACAATTATAGGATTTCAACTATCACAACTACTCGAGCAAGATTATCAAATTAAATCATGCATGTAAGCAATATAATCCTATCAGATAGGATCACAACATTTCAACACGATCAGGCTATTGCAAATAAGTATAATGTTTGATAAAATAAAGTCAGGGCCTAGAAAACTAACCTTTTGTGTTGATAAAGAGAAGATTGAAACGCTAGGCGGCAATGTAATCCAACTCCGAGCACAAATCAACTCTTAAAATAATCTAAAAATGTGGAAATATAGGAACTAGCACGCGGGTGTGAGTTTGGGAAGAAAAAAAGTGAGGGAAAGTGAATTATTTTGAAAGTTTTAAACCTTTAGCCTGCAAAACCGTCCAGTTTTTGCCCATTTGGCGACGTTATTCGAGCTCGCCTATCCTCTCCGTGATTCACCGAGAGTTTATTTACCTCACCGAATTTTATAGAACCTCCAGTTAGTGTGGGCGTCCCAACGGTGATCTCCGTCATGATCGCCAACATGGTCAGTGATTCGCCAATAATTTCCTAGGCTCGCTGAGTTTTACAAACTCCAATTTGAAGATGTCTTGAGTAAAACTGTGGATTAGGTCGGGCTCGCTGACCTCTTCGGTGACTCGTCGACTGGACCTGTTGCTCGCCACCTTGCACTTTTTCGAACACATTCCACACTTCATCCTGTACGAACAACACACCATTATTTTACCAAAACACAAATAAAATCAATAAAAAGGGTTTTTGGGTTGCCTCCCAAACAGCGCCTTAGTTAACGTCGCGGAACGACGCAAGTTCACCTTCAAACCTCATTCTTAGGGTTGACCATAGTGTCACTAGGCAACCCCCCTTTTTGTCTCGAATTTAGGTGAGACGACATCTGACCAATTTGGGTCTCCAGCTGCTTGATTGATACTGAATGAGAGGTAATAGTTTGGCTAAGGGTCGACGTCTTCTTTCATCTCTTTCAATATCTTTTCTGACCCCTCAAATTTGTTGAGGATACGAGAAAGCATATCCTTATACCTACCACCCTCCAAATCCTTTGTCTTTTGGTGCTCGTGGGGACGCACATACCTATCCTTCTCCCCATCCTTCCAATTAGGATTAGGGTCTCTCCATTCATACTCTTGCCAACCTTCATCTCTCACCCAACCTTGGTTACCACCCTGCCTTGGGTAGTTTGAACGATAACCAGTGTCTTGGTTGGCTAGGAAGTTCACTTCTTCATTGTACAAAGAATCAAACTTTGCCTCCTCCAGATTTACAAACCCGATACCCACATCATTGACACCCCGAGCACCAGCTCCCATGACATTTTTGAACAAAATGTCAAGTTGTGTCATGATCTTGGCCATGTATTGGTCCCTATCTTGATCTTTCTTCGTCTCCTCCTTGGTCAATTTGAATGTGAGAGGGGATACTTGATCTTCACGGGTGTACCAAGCCCGATTTATCATGGTAATGCCATCCAATAGCTGAGCTGCTATCACGTAAGGTTGTTGCATCAAACCTCCTGGAGAAAGTTGGTCAGCAATGCCTTTGTTCATCGACTCTAGGCTTCGGTAGAAATATTACAGCAATACGTTGTCAGGTAAGCCATGAGTTGGGCATTGGAGCACCAACTTCGTGAAATGCATGGCTCGCCCTCCAAACACTTAAAGCTTTGGATGTTGTCCCGAAGAGTCATCATCTTAGAGGAAGGGAAAAATTGCACATTAAATGTGGTGACCAACTCCTCCCACAAAGTGATTGAGTCGCATGGCAATTCAACTAGCCACTTGCATGCTTCTCCCATAAAGAGAATGGGAACAATCGTAGAAGAACCAAATCTTAGGATATATTTTTGAAAGAGAATGGTCCGCACACATCTATGAAATTTTGAATGTGCTCATGAGGGTCTTCATGAGCCAATCCACTGAAAAGACCCTTTAGTTGTAAGAGTTGCAACATGGTACTTGTGATGTGAAATACAGCATTCCCTTCGGTTGGAGGCAAGCAAATGGCACCAATACCGCCCATGAGATAGGGATTATTAACATGAGGCTCATTTACATCGTTAAGGTTTCCGATGTTGTCTTGATGGACTACTTGGCTGCCTTTCACACTCATACTTCCTGAAATATTCATACAAACAAACAAAACTAAACTAAAATTTAAGTAAGTAAAACTACAACTAAGAAGAACAAAAATCCTACTTAAATACAAATTCTCAACTAACACCACTCCCCGGCAGCGGCGCCATTTTGATGGTCGATGAAATCAACTGACACTATTTTGGTTCAAGTGCCAAACGATCGCGTGTAGTGACACCCAACAAAGGGTTGGGATCGTTCCCACAGGGAGTGGTTTTGGGAATTAGTAGAAAAATAAAATCAAGTTCTAATTAGTCATAACTATAGATATTAACGAGTAAAAACATACTAAATCTAAGGAGTGACGCAAGCATCAATTATCGATGGGGGTTTATATTCTGCTAATAACAAAACAAATAAAATATGAGAAAATGAGATAGAGAGATGGGATTCTTGGGATGTGATAGGAATTCCAGTTAAACTAAATTATCGGGTACATGTTTTTGATAGTAAATTATTGAGCATTTGTGACTAGGCTAGACTATAGTGGGGGTAAATTCTCTCTCGAGCAACTTACCCCGAATCAACTAGGTTTTTCTCGAACACCGAGTTTCCGTATTAAGCACAGCCTCCGCCTTAGCCCATTCACTCTCTCGAGCTTCATATGTGGGAGAAGGACTAGGATTCACTCTCTCAAACTGAACCCATGTCGACCCAATACCGCCGGCTATCAATTTAGTAGTCTTAGTTTTACGACCTCTCTCCCGAGCAAGCCAAAAAAAACTAAGATGAAATCGTATTTGCAACTACAATCCCATTAAGTTCATACACAATTACTAAATGAAATCATATTTAAACAACAAATAAACCATCAACAAGCAAGACCAAACAAATAATTTAACCCATATTCACAAAATCACACCCCAAGAATTGGAGTTTTAGCTAGACATGCAGAAGAGATAAAATTTATACCAATATCAGTTTCCATCAACTGGGTATGAAGAATTAAGTCTTAAAACACCTCAAGAGTGAAGAATCTTTAAGACCCCAGTCCAATTTCTTGGAGATGAAACCCTTTGAAACTTCAAGGTCTAAGAACAATGTGTCTGTACTTGAAACTTAGAAAAATAAAATGTTGTATCTGAAATTGCCTACTGAAATAAAATTGAAACAAGTATTTATAGGTGTCAAAAAGTGTGTTGCCAAGGGTCACTCAACGCAGTTAGTCGGGATCACCGATGCACTCGGCGATCCGCCCTTTGGTCTACTTCATCACCTTTTAGCTCTTGCCTTCAACATCTTCGGGTTCTAAATCATTGGGCGGTATAGTACTGGATCATGGAACTGTTCGGCGATGTGTCGACTGCTCTTTTTCATCACCGACTTGATATTTTCCTTCAGGGCTCACCACACTGGAACATTCGGCATGATTTAGGATCTTTCGACGACTCACCTAATAGTTTAGACGATCCTCAGTAAGTCTTTTCTCTATTGTTTTAGTCGCTTTGTTCCTTTTTGCTTGATAGCGTCCAAGCTTTGTCTCTCAATCCAAATACCTGAAACTTAAGGGTTTACATCAGTTATTGAGACAAAATATGCATTTGTGACACTAATTCAATTAAAATATAACCCTAAATGAGTCCAAATTGTGGACTCATCAGCATCGCCGAAGAATGATGCTTTCTTCATCCCTTAAAATAATTCCTCCATTTTTTTCCCAAATCTAAAAGCTCTGGTTTTTCTCTCAGATCTATATGTAATATCTATCTATGACATTTTGAAATTAGCAAATACAATGTATATGTACAGTAATGATTAGGATATGTTGTATGTATCTTCAACGACCTATGTGTATATTAACCTAACTATTTTCCTTTTGTGATATCTAGAATTTTGTTTGTTTTTCAACTTTGTGGGTGCATGATTTGTGAATTCAACTAATTTGTTGATCTTTCTTTTTGCATTTAAGTCCACAATATTTGTTCAATATGCTTGAAACACAAAGGAAAAGAAAGAGGATGCCAAGAGGAACAAGAAATCTTCTAGAGAGGACTAAGAGGACTCTTCCAAGAAGATAGTACATAACAAGAGAAACAAAAAATATTATTAATAGTACGTAACTAATTCATTCAATATCTTAAACGTAATTATGTTGATTATTATTTTTATTTTTAACTTTAAGAAATTAATAGAGAATTAATATATCCTTTCAATTCTAATCATAATATTAAACTAGTTCTGGTAACGTGCATTGCACGTGTATCCTAAAATACTTTACATAAATTTTGTATTGTAAATGACATATTTTATTCACTTCAATTCTATTGGTATTTACTCAAAAATATTAAAATTAAAATCCTACATTTTTACGATATAAAGTACATATATCTTCCTATTACAACATCAATTTACTTCTTCGCTTACTTCAAATTATTAAGAGAAGAGATCAACAACCAAGAGGAACATATATATGTGATTGAGACGGTACTGATTTACTAATTCATTTCATTCAATTTATTTTTTTCTTTTATTACCATACAATAAAGGACTCAAATTATGTGATAGTGAGTTTGATTCAATTCAAATCTTACTTTGTTTCTCCATTTTTTTGCCGTTGTGTTCATTTATCTATTTGTGGTTCATTTTAGCATATCTCTTGATTATGAATTTATTGACCATTTCTAAAAAAAAATTAGAAGACTAATAAAATTGACAAATATTTGATTTTTCGATCTTGCAATCCTATATCAATTTTTTTTTGTCGAGAGTATAAATCAGTGAAAATATATCTACCCCAAAAAGGTAATGTCAAAGTTTTTGAACATCTTACGATTTTAAAAATCCTAGTTTTTGTATATCGTCCCCTTTTAAAACCCTAATCATGGGATAACACTTCGTATGTTGATTTGTTGTTGTGTAACAATATACGTGAACAATTTCATTTAAATACAGTGAGACGTCCATCTATTTTTCCAAAGGCATATTAACTCAAGTTCCCATTATGAGAACAAGAATTCCATCCCGATTTGAGAATGAGCATCGCCGAAGTATGATGTTGTAACACCTCGGTCTTAGAAAGAGATAATTTTAGAAAGAACTAAATTGGAAAGAGCTAAATTGAGATTTGTGCAAGTTGGACTTCAATTGTGAGTTTTGGGTCAACTTCAAACGACCATAACTTTCAGCACCGGATGAGTTAGATGGCCCATGAGATATCAAATTAAAGATCTTTGAGTCCTCTTTTCAATGCCACCTAGTTTGCAAAATTTCAATTCAGGTGAGGGAGATATGTCCGATTGAGTTCATCTTGTCCAGTTAAGGAAATTCATCCGAATTATGGACGGGTATTTTGGTGTTTTTCTTACCCCAATTAGTCCACAGGTTTTTACACCCAAATTAGGGGACAGAGCTAACTAGAATCGGATTACACTAAATTCTAAAAATGTTTGGAAAGCTAGGGAAAATTTCAAGAGGATAAAAAGGAAAAAAAACATCAAACATTCAAGAGTTCTTGCGATCTTTGAGGAATTTCACCAAGGAATCGATCCTTTCGAGATATGTAAGCTTCCATAGTGTTGGGTTTAGTTACCCACATGCCAATCATGAGTTTCTACTTTCAAATTCATCCATGAGATTGAGTATATTGAGTTCTTAATGAAATTCTTAAGGTTTTATTGCTTCATTCTTGAATATTGAGTTCTGTGGAGTTCTTGAGATGACAGTCTTGTGTTGGAGGGTTGTTCTTGATGGATTTTGATTAGATTTTCATTCACTGGTGTTGGGTTTACGAATCTAGAGGAATATCGAGAGAAACAATCTATTCTAGGTGAATTATCACTACTAAAAAAGATAAAAAAAAAAACACGAACGGAAAAACGACAGACTGCGTTGCTCAAAAGAGTGACGGCAAATGCAACATTGTCCGTCACTTTTTTCATTTTTAAATTTTTTAAATATTTTTTAATAAAAGTGACTGACAGGGCTTCTTCGTCCGTCGCTTTTTTTTTTTTTTCGAAAAAGCGACGAACAGGGCCTCTTTGTCCGTCCCTTTTTTTTAAATAAAAATTTAGCCAAAATTATATTCATATTCAATAAAAGCGACGGACTGCATTGCTATTATTTTATTAAAAATCAGAAAACAACGGTGTCCGTTATTTTTAATGTCAATTATTATCAGAATCAAGCTCAAAATTAAATATCCAATTAAAATTTTAATTGACCCAACTCAAGACCCATCAGACAACCTATTTACCCAGCCCATTTTTCCCCTTCTAATCATAATCGTCCATCTCATCCAATCCAAGGGTTTAGATCAATCTTCTTCTTTTTTCACTTTTTATTAACCAAAATCCTAAAATGATATCCAATTATGTCTTCTCTCCTTTAACCACCGCCATTGCTCACCTCCATCTCTCCATCGGATCTGGTCACCCACGAAAGTGAACCGCCATTTCTTCCTTCTCATAATTTCCTGCTCTTGCACAACCCTTAAATCTTGTGAGAGCCTCCTCTGTCGACTTTTCTCTCGGCCCTATCGGCTCCAACAACGAGACACCGCTACCAAACTCCCTCTTCTTTTCCTCGCCTCTCATCTCCTTCATTTCATCACTCTTAAGTTATTTACTTTAAATCAAATTGTATAATTTTTAAATTAAATAATTTTGTGTTGCTTTAATTTGTATATATTTGAATTTTTTTGTTTGTTATTATGAACATTTGGTCAATTATGTGTGTATTTTTACTGTCATTCTTTTATGGATGTTTTTACTACCTTTCTTGTCATAAAATTAATGATTTATGTGTACACACGATATTTATGTGGAATAAAGGATTATTATTTAATTGTATGCATATTCTCTGTTTGTATAAAAATGAAAATGCAGAAAAGCGATAAATTGTTCATTGCTTTTTTGAATTTTTTAATGTTTTTTCTAGATAAGGGACCCCTTCCGTTGAATTATTTTTTAAAAAAATTAAAATTTAAAAATTACAATGTTGTCCGTCGCTTAAGAAAAGATAAAAAGAAAAACACCTTGTCCGTCGCCTTTTGAAAATCGTCGAGCATAAAAATAATGAAAGTGACTGCATCGGTTTTCGATCGATTTTGACCAATAAAAAGACGCAGTCCGTCCATTTTGGCCATTGTTTTTTGACAATCTTTTAGTAGTGTAGGGCCAAGAATTGAGAAGAAAAATCGTCAGGACTTTCTAGGGAAGGGTTGGCACGATGAGCCATGGTGCTAGGAGGGTTGGCGCGCCTCACCTGCAGTGCGCCAAAAATGGTTCTCTGAAGTTTTGGGGATGACGCCCCACACCAGGAATGCGCGAGGGTCACCTGCCTCCACTCATCTTCCATTGTTTGCCTTGTCTAAGTCCTTTTAAAATGTAGCATTGCTCCGTTATTGAATATAACTATCTAAACTACATCTAATCATTAAGAAATCCCTGTATCCAAATCATAATTCTTGAATTCACATTTTCAAATTCAAGATAAAGTTAAGAGTAAAGTCTGAGGGAGTTCTTTTGAGTCATTTGAGAAATCTTTTACAAACTTTTAACAATCGTTTTAAGACTTGAGCACTTGAATATGGGGGTGAGGAGATTTGAGTTTCATTTTACAAAATGAATATATGGGAACTAAGTATTCCCAAGAGTAAATACTGTTACATTTAATATGAGAGGAAACCTTGATTTCCAAATGAGTTCACGCGGAGTTTTGAGCATCATCTCTTTTAAAAGAACCTTTTGAGTAATAATCTAAAAGTATGAGTATGACGAAATGTTTTTAAACACATGAGCATGATTTATATTATTGGGAGTAGTATTGAGCACCGATATAGGGACAAGTTCAGACAACTCAAAGTCCTCATAAACCATGGATGCCAAAATGGGTAAAGGGTCATACTTTTTAGATGATTCCTTATTGATTTTGAAGCATAACTTAGTGGATCCACTTAGTTGAAGATGTCTTATACTCTGGCAAGTTATAGGACAGTTTAGGCAGCGTGGGCGAGACATTGTATCATCACATAGCTCATAGTGATGGCTGTCAGTAAGAGAATCTCCCAAATAAGAGTAAAGACTTAATATTCTATTTTTAAATACATTGAGTTGTTATTTCCTATTTTAAAAACTTTCTTTACAATGCATCATTGTTGTTGCTTTAATATTGAACTGAGTTGAGTATTTCTGAGTTTGAGTATCTTTGAGTATCCTTGAGTATCCTTGAGATGAGGTGAGTATGTTCTTTCTTTTTATCAGTTCAAGCTTATGTCTGTGCTTTAGAATTTCCCTTGCATGCTCGTACATTCTATGTACTGACGCCATTTGTCCAGTCTCTATTAAGCATCTAGAGACCCAAATGGGTCAAATTTCTTCACATCTAAACCCAAGATAACAAGGGGGGTTTCCTAGTGATACAATGGCAAACCTAAAAAATGAAGATTAAATGGGTACTTGCGTTGTGCAACAACTTTAAATAAGGCTCTTCTTGGGAGGCAACCCATGTTTTTAATGCTTTAAGTTTGATTTTGAATAACGGGTGTTGATTGTACAGATTGAAAAGCGGAGTGTGTTTGAGAATGTGCAGTTTGGCGAGCTAAAGAGTCCAGTCTGTAACTCGCTGAAGAGGCCAGCGAGCCCGACTTGGACCTCCATTGGACTCATAAAAGCATTAGGTGGGAGTTTGTTAAACTCGGTGGGCCAATGGCTAAATCGGCGACTCGCCAAACAGATTGGCGAGCCCCATTTTGTCTACTGTTTGGACCCCCAAATTGACTGGAGGTTCTGTAAAACTCGGCGAAATAAGTCAACACTCGATGCATCATCAAGTGATTCGGCATGGTCAACTAATACCATTGAAAGGGCCGTGAGCAGAAAGGTTTTAAAAGGCCAAACGGTTTAAAATTTCAAAATCCTTCTCATTCTCTTATTTCTAACCCCGTACACTCTCACCCGCACTCTAGATCTTCATTACTTTCCTATATTTTGCTATTTTCCTTCGTTTGTGTGTTTGATCTGGTGCTTGGATTTGGATTGCTTTGCCGCCTAGCTTATCAAACTCTAAATTCGACATTCATGTTGGTTTTCCGAACCCCGAATTCTCAATTAGTGGTTGAACTAAAATTTCTTCGATAAATATGTGTTGTTTTGTGTTGGTTCTGTGTTTAAATTGTGTCGATGTGTTGGATTGCTTATTTAGTGTTTCGAAATTGTGCCTAATTGCTTAAAATGATGAATCCCCGTGTTTAATGCATTAAAATTGATTCTAAATTATTGGGTTGTGGTTAATGTATGTTGGGTCTAGTTGGGTAAAGTCTGAGTAACCCCAAATTGAGCCAAATGATGTAATTTGCCCAATGATGAAGCCTTTTATGTCATTCTAAAGGGAAAAAGTCATCAAATGGCCACTTTTAGCTAAATTGGGAGATGTCTGAGTACCTGAAGCATGCGTCCTATAGGTCTAGTATTAATTGAGTAGTGTGTGTGTTTGATTTTGATTTCGGGGGCTGGGGGCTTGATTTCGGGAAAAGGGGTTGAAAGTTGGCACGTTGGGCCATTTGGCGAGCTGGGTCGAGCTCGCCGAACGGTTCGACGATTGGCCAACGTCCCCCTTGATCGCTCTTCATTTTATAATTTGGCTAGTTAGAGTTTGTAACTTTCGACAAGAAGCCTGAGCTCGCAGAGTTCACTCGGTGACTCACCGAAAGGTCCCTTTAATAACCCTTTCTGCGCCCCTAACCCCTAAAACACACTGTAATATTCGGTGGGCTAGTTTGAGCTCACCGAGTTGTATCGGCGATTCACTAAAGGGCCCAGAACATCGCCAACATGCCTGATTTCTGGAAAAATTTGAAGCTGGTCCTTTCGACGAGCCCGATCTTGCTCGCCTAAGAGACTCAGTGACTAGCCGACTTGTTCGGGGAGTCTTTGTGCAACTTGAATTTTGCAACTTTCTTGGATAATTTCTAACACTTTTCGGTGTATTTTCCAGATATGGCTAGGACCAATAGGGATGAAAGGGGCATGCCTCAACGCAAATGAGCATGGGGCATTGTAATAAATGAGGGAGCAACTGCTTCGAATAATAAGTGCAAGAAAGTACCTCCGAATGGATGCAAAGGCAAGGGCAAAGCTCCCATAGCTGAGAGATCGGAGCACAACTCCTGCAGTGATGGGGAATCTTTTTATTCACATGCCTTATTCTCTGAGCTTCAGGATGATCAATTATTGCAGACCCGGCGAGCAAAGATTAATGCAAAGGTTCGTCCAGATTTGTCGAGGATCCCGGTGTCTACCCCTCCTACTGCAGATACAGTGCTAGCTCCGGCATAGGCGATGATTCCAGCACCACCAGTTCAGGGTCCTCCTCCCTGGTTACTCAACCAATTAAAAGCCGAGGGATTGAGGACCATTCTAGAAGAGAAGAGGTTGTCTATGGATTGAGTAGTGGACAGTTACCCGACTGTGTGGGACACTTTCCGGTTTCATCGATTTGAGATTTTCACTAGGCCCCGTGGCCCATATATCCCCAACTGGGTCAGGGAATTCTATGCAGCTTACAGTGACTTGGTGTCCAAAGGGAAGCAGAAGGCTAGTGCCTTCAGACCGGTGGAGTCCATGATAGTTCGGGGGAAGACAGTGGGATGCAGCAATAATCATATTAATGTCGTACTCGACAGGGGTACAAATTTTGAACATGATTACTAGAGCATGATCACTGGGCTGACTCTAGATTACCTCAAGGGATGGCTAGCTCCCCTCATTTCTGACACCACCCCGAGGTGGATTGAGGCAGGAGCCCCTATTGAGAAGAAGGACTTGAACATAGCAGCTTAGTATTGGTTGGGGTTCATCAGTAGCTCGATCATGAAGTCACAGAATGAGTCCATTCTCCTCCACTGAAACGCGACCTGTCTCGAATCGATCGTAGCCAGGAAGAGAATGAAGTTAGGGCTGATTATAGAGCAGGAGATGGCCATGAGGGCCAAACAGTGCCAGACATCCCTGCTATTCCCAGTGCTTATTACGGAGTTATACCATCGGGCTTGAATTTCTCGTGCCGAGAAGAGGGATATTAAGGTCACTCCCACATCTTCCACCGATATCCGGTGCATAGAGGCTTAGTATTCATGAGATGAGGTTGAGAGGAGGAGAGCAACCCCGGTGTATACATCCCCAGAGGTAGACATCGACTCATTTCCTGCAGAGGCATCTTTGCTTACTTCGGCCTTAGGGCCCTTATGTACATCTACTTCCACTCCTTCCCACCCCCTTAGAGCTACGGCTGGTTCCACTGCTCCCAGGCCTCAAATTACCTATGTTTTTCTCCTCAAGATGGGGCACCTAGCTCACTCTGTCGATGTGCAGGCTTCCCGGTTAGAGGCCGAGGTGCCCTAGATGATTGAGCAAGCCATTTTAGCTTCTTTGACACCTCTCTGGTCTTCCCTTAATGCTCTTACAGTGAGAGTAGTGATTCGTAAGCAAGGACAGAGGTTACTACTGAGGTTACGGCTTTGAAACCCAAGGTTTTCAAGTTTAGGAAAGATGTGGACCATATGAAGTCCACAGACTTTACTTCACTGTTTGAGTCAGCAGAGGTTCCTGATGTTCCGGTGCAGAGGTCCCGCCCACTTCTGATATGCATCCTGCTACTACTGGAGATGAGACTGATGTGTCTACTGTTTAGTCAGAGGCGGAGATCGATGAGGAGTAGATCAATGTTTAGGAGGCGACCATTTATGGTGACCTACCCGATTTAGAGGAGACGATAGTACAGTCAGTCATTTAGACTTCCTTGATAGATACCTCTAGGGCACGCTCTAATTGAGCCAATATTGATGTGACCCCAAGCAGTGATGCCCAAGACCAGAGTGTGGCCCCGGGCACTGATGCCCTGTCAGGCGGAGTGACTGAGTAGACATGATCATTTTTTTACCTCTCTCTCTGTTGTTTTTAATTATGTTTGTTTTAGTTGCATTTGAGGATAACTTTCTTTTGTGGGTGGGTTGAGGTATTTCCATACCTACCTCTTGTGATTGCATTTTTGTTTGTAAATATTTGTTTTTGTTGATCTATATATGTGTTTGAATTTGGTTTTAATCTTAATATTATGGATGTTTCAGCATATGGCTCCTTGTTTTGAATGGAAATGGTTTTGACCGATTTTTAAAATGTGTTCCACCTCTATTGTTTGTGATTGTGGTTGTTCTTGTGCGAATTTGAGTATTAGTTATGATTAATACCGATGACTTGAATAGTGCTCTTAATTGAATGAAATGAATGTGCAGGTACGATGAGGCCAATGAAGTTGCATACACAATGTGTGAACTTTTAGTATATCGTTGTGACTAGCCAGTTATCGAATGAATCTCTTGTGATGAACATTGCACACTAGCTTGAAAGTGTGAAGTCTTGTTTGATATCGGTGCCTATGCCTTGTGTGATGAGGTTACCTTAAATAGTGTGTGTGATGACACCTAGAATTTGCCCCGCTGGTTCGGTTGACTAAGTGATGCAAGCTTTTGAAATGATATTTGGCAATAACTGATCAGTCCGAGATTTGGACTCATTTAGGGCTTTGTTTATATAGATTTAGTGTCCTCAAATGCTTAAATTGTGCCATAAACTGATGTTAAATCCTTCATTTTTAGGTATCAGGCAAAAAGGAACAAAACAAACTAAAGAATTGAAGAAAGGAAAGCCTGGTGATCGCTAAGAGCACTTGGCGAATCACCTAAATGCTAGCTTGACCATCTAAAGTTCCAGTGTACCAGCCTTGAGGTAAGAAACCATGTTGGCGACAAAAAGGAGCAGTCGGTGACTCACCATACAGTTCCGGGAAGCAAAGATAGATCGCCCAAAGTTATAGAACTCAAGGATGCTGAAGGCCAAGGCGAAAAGGCAATGGCAAAGTTCAAAAGGTGGCTCACCAAGTGGTTTGGCGGGCCCGACTTACTTTACCAAATAGCCCTTTGTGGCTTATATTCGGCTACTATAAATTAGGTTTTGAACATTTTATTTAGGGAGTTCCGATAGTTCTGAATTGTAGCTTAGACTAAATTAGTTTAGACCAGTTTTCTCTATAGTTTTTCATAGACTTGAAAAACCCTGGAGATTCAATTTGGATATTTTCGAAGTGGGTTTCAGATTTTCTTCAAATTGAAGCATTGTAAAGACTAAATTACTCTTACCCAGTTGATGGCTAATCGATTCGGTGATCTTTTTTAACTTTTTATGATGTTTGGCTAAAACCCCAATTCTTGCGATATGATCATCTGATTATGGGTTGAATTAGCTTATGGGTATTGTTAATTTCTAGTTTAAATGTTGAATTAAAGTGAGTTTAATCATTAATTGAGGTTTAATTTATGAATTGTAGTTGCAAATGCAGTTCTACTTTTGTTTTCTTGGCTTGATCGAGAAAGAGGTTTTAGAACTAAGATTATTGATTAATGATTTGTAGGTATTGGGTTGAGTTGGGTTGAGCTGGGTTTAGCTCGTGAGAGTGAATCCTAAACCCAATCCTACCCATCTAGCTCGAAAGAGTGGATGAATTAAGGTGTGGGTTGTTCTTCATTGTTGTGCTTGTTGATGTTCGAAAGAAATCACCTGATTCGAGATAGTTGTTCGAGAGAAAGTTATCTCCCTTATAGTATAGCCTTCTCACTGATGTTTAGATGTTTACTAGTAGTTTCAATTACCCATATATATAATTTACCTATAATCGGTCACATCCTGAGAATCCTTCTCTCTATTATTGTTTCAAATTGTTTTGTGATTGTTTTGTAGTTCTTAATTACAAACCAAAACCCCCATATGACATTCGTGTCACCCCTTTTTCTTGATTAATGTCTTTTTTTGATAATTTATATTCCTATGGCTGATTAGATCAGATTAATACTTCTTAATTGAATTTAAACATGTACCGCTCCCTGTGGGATTCAACTCTAACTCATTTGTTGGGTTTTATGTTGAATTACGATCGTTGACACATAGAATTGGATGAGGTGGGCTTGAAACGTTAAATCATGGAGCAGTGCTGCCAGGCAAGGAGGTTGCCCGTCAAGATAACAGGGGTCAATTTTATGCCTTTCCGAGCAAGACTAAGGCTGAGGTGTCTGATGTAGAGGTCACATGTACTACCCTTGTCTGTGCTCAGATGGCTACTATTTTTTATAATCCGAGTTCTAGTTATCCGTATGTGAAAGTTCAATTTGCCTTGGGAATTGATACAGTTTGTGATATACTTAATTCCCCCATCAATTTTTCTACCCCATTTGGAGAGTCATTCATAGTCGTCCAGGTATATCATGATTGTCCTATTTTGTTTATAGGTTTTCACACTTGGGTTGACTTAGTTATTTTGGATATGAATGACTTTTATATAATATTAGGCATGACTTGGTTGTCCCTCTATTTTGTTGTGCTTAATTGTAATGCTAAGTTTGTGACTCTAGAGACCTGCGGTAGGGAAAAGTTAGAGTGGGAAGGGTTGTACAAGCAAGCGAGCTAAAATCATATCCTCCATTCGGTCTATGAAACTGGTGGGGCAGGGATGTTGGGCTTATTTTTCTCATATTTGGGATGTGGAGGTT
This sequence comes from Solanum microdontum, assembly GCA_036250385.1. Classification (NCBI taxonomy): domain Eukaryota; kingdom Viridiplantae; phylum Streptophyta; class Magnoliopsida; order Solanales; family Solanaceae; genus Solanum; species Solanum microdontum. The sequence continues at coordinate 4,944 of JAJONQ010025789.1, read as the reverse complement.
GAGTCTCCCTCTATTGAGTATATTCCTGTAGTGTCTGAATTTAAAGAAGTATTCCCTATTGATTTTCCTAGTATGCCTCCGGATAGAGATATAGATTTCTGCATTGATTTGGAACCGAGCATTCGCCCCATCTGCATTCCTCCTTATCGCATGGTTCAGCTGAATTGAGAGAGCTTAAAGCCAAAATCCAGGAGATTCTTGATAAAGGTTTCATCTGTCCTAGTGCTTCCTCATGAGGTGCTCCTGTCGTGATTGTTAAGAATAAGGATGGTAGTATAAGGACAGATTAATTTATCTTAAGCCATAAAGTAGTGGATTGATACCGGAATGAGATGCTGATGGATAAAGAAAATTCCATTAAGTATACTTGGGTGAAGGAAATTGAAGATTTTAGTAAGAAAGTGCATATAAAAATTGGGTTAGTCCTCTAAATTTGATGGGTATACCTGAATTGGATGTGTCATGTTGATGAAAAGGTTGACTTCGTAGTGATAGTCAAGGTGGGCTGAGCATAATGGTAATAAGAGTTTGTGATGGATTGTGATAGGATGCAACTATACAATAAGATTGTTGGTTACGTAAATTTTGTATGGGAATTACTACTTGCGAGTATCTAAGGTTATGGTTTTCTAATAATTGGTGAGTAACGTGGTTCTATAGAAAGTTTTAAGAGATGGTGGGATACCACCCGAATAGAATTTAAAAGAGCTAGAGTCATATTGAAGAAACAATAGTGGGATGCAGTAAAACCTTTAAAGAGAGGTGAGAGCAAGAATATTTTATTTTATTGCAAAGACTAAAGAGGTATCTTTAGAGGGGTAGATAATTTTGTTCAGAGATGAATGATTTTATTCGTTTTGTTGTGGCAATTGTAATAGTGTCACGGGTCCATCAGATTGGTTAAAATTATGGAAAAAGACTTGAGAAAGGAGTGTGCAGACATTGACTTGAGTGTGATGATAAGTGCTTTGGTTTGATTTTTGAGTTTATTACTGAGTACGAGTGAATTCTTTTGCGAAGGGTATTGCAAGATCGATGGAGATACGATCAATGATAAGCAAAAATCTATGAATTCCTAAAAATATTCAAGGTACAAGCTCATGTTGATAGATAAGGGAATTGTGTTATATGGTTCAATTTACAATTCATATTTTTCATTGTAAGTCTACATTCGCCGTGGTATATGTTATCAAGGTATGATCTGGCAAGGTAAGAATGATCAATTGTATCAGGTATTGAGCATTTGAAGGGACTTACACTTGGGTTAAGTCGTAAAGTTATTATTGTTGATTGTTAAGTACCTAAGAAAGGTTTTTATTTAAAAGTGTTGGTTTATAGTAAGGTAAATGGTTGGAGTGTTTATGATGGTTGTTAGTATTGAGAGTGTGGGCTTCAGTGGAATGATATGAAAATTATGTGGAGTCAACTGAATGGAAAGGGATGGTATCGGCTTTTCGGAAGAAAACCTTTAGTGCTATTCAATAATTATTCTGTAAATTCTTATGTGATCATTTATTTCAATTTGTACATGGTTGAGAGTATGATTCACTAGCTATGCTTACATGTGTTTTCACTTTTGTGGGTGGATCCTTAGTGGTGGATCAAGTGTATCGATCCTGCAATGTTCTCTTTGTAGAATGTGGGGATCATGAGGTCCAATTATGTTGTTCTTAAGAGTAATCAATAATCGCAATTGCTAAATCTAGTATTTTGATAGTGTTGTTAGGGGACTTGTATGCTTGGACATATCCCTCTATAAGTATCTAATGTCTAAAGATCAAATTTTTAAAACTTAAGATCATGGGAATTTATGTTGTGGAATGGAGATTTTGTAAAGAACTATGATTGTGTGGGTATTATGAGTGTGTTGGTTGGTTCAGGTTCACTTCTAATTGTAGCGAGTATTGATTTGGATTATCATGCTTAAGTGCGAAAGGATTCGTCCTGATGATTGTGTCAAGGTCTTTGATAACATGTTGCAGACGTGCGTACAATCAACTTTGGTGGTTGTTGGGAATCGCTTTTATTGTTGGTTAAGTTTACATACAAAAATATTTATCACTCAAGTATTGAGATGACTACTTCGAGGCATTGTATGGGAGGATGTGTAGGTATTCAATTGGTTGGTTTGAGGTTGGAGGTGTGAAACCCTTAGTGGGTTGATTTGGTGAAAGATGCTTAAGATAAGGTGAGAAGCATCCAAGCTAAGAGTCTAGCAGTCCAGAGTCGACAAAAAAAGTATGCAGACCGTAAGGTGAGTGACATAGCCTTTAAGGCTAGTGAACAAGTCCTTCTAAAGGTGTCACCCATAAAGGGGGTAATGAGATTCGATAAGAACGGCAAGCTTAGTCGTCGCTACATTGGACCATTTGAAATTCTTGACTATGTAGGACCAGTACCGTATAGATTGGCATTACCTCCTAACCTATTAGGAGTTCATCTGGTATTTCATGTGTCCATGTTGAAGGGATATCATGGTGACGGGGATTACATCATAAATTGGGACTCAATATTGCTAGACAAAGACCTTCAGTATGAAGAGGAACTAGTTGCAATTCTTGATCGTGATGTGCAGAAGCTGAGGACCATAGAGATTAAGTCTGTGAAGGTTCAATGGAAGAATCGTCCAGTTCAGGAAGCTACTTGGGAAACCAAGAAGGACATGTGAAACAATTATCCCCAGTTGTTCAACTATTTAGGTACTACTCCAATCTTACTTTCGCCATTTTTCCTAGTTTGTCACTCGGGACGGGTGATGGGTAAATTGGTATTTATTGTAACGACCTTCTCTCGTCATTAAACAAAAGCCAACATGGAAAAAATTTGGGCCAGAGAACTTTTTTGTAGTACCTTGAAGTTTCCTAGCCTAGTCCAGATTTGGATGAAATCGGACTCATGCAAGTCTAGGGAAATCTGGTAATGAATAAGAGATTTAATAATGAATTTGATTGCATGAGTAGATAGCTAAGATGTTAAGGAACCCGTAAAACTTTACAAAATCGAATTCGGGAGAGTAGAACTCCCGAAACTAATCTTAACATGAAAGGGTAGTCTTTGAATGTCATGGGTTGAAGGTGTGTAGTGAAATGGGGGTTTGAAACTCTAAATTTGACTCTATGTCTGTGTGCATGCCGCCAGGGCGAGGGCGCTGTAGCGGGATATGACCCGCCACAGCGGGACAGACGCGACTTAAGTCGGGAATAAACCCCAAAAACGTTATTATTCTGCAATTTTTGTTCTTGAGAGCTAGGAGATGAACCAGGGCAAGTTCTTGACAGTTTTCCACCTCTTCTAGTACTAAAGGTAAGGTTTTTACTCCCCTAATCCATTTTTTGATCCATAGAACTTAGATTCATGGTTAATTACTATTGGGGGAGGGTTTTTGGATTCAATTGGATGGTGGGAAAAAGCCCTAGATGCACCTTAGGATCATGGGTTTTGTCTTGTGTTATTGTCTTTGTTATAATCCAGATAATTAAACCTTTGATTGTTGATCCTTCCATATATTAATTGTTTGGAGACCTAGAACAAGCGGAAAGAATCTGGAAAGCGAAGATTTAGTGCCTTAGAGGGATTCAAGCTTGGTTTCGAGGTAGGTGATGGTTTGATTTCATGTTTGTGTGATGTATGTGGGTAATTGTTTCATTGTAATGCATTTATGTATGTGAATGTAGCACTATTGATCAAACCTAATGCAAATGAGTATGAATGAACAATTGTATTCCAGGAATCAACAATTGATTGTATGATTATGAGAATGTACATTGTGTTAGTGATTGTGGTATGATGATTGGATCGGGTATCATGTTCAGACAAACTAACTGGGATCGGGTGCCACGCTCCAACGCATATATTGTATTGGGTGCCACGTTCCGGCACATTTATTGGATCGGGTGTCACGTTTCGGCACACTAATTGAGATCGGGTGTCACGTTCCGGCACACTAACAGTTTGGGTATGGGTTCCATGAGAGGACCAATGAATTGGGTTCCGTGAGAGGACCATTGAATTGTGCGGTGTATCTACTTGTGATGATTACGTTCATATCTAATGTGATTGATATTGGAAGACTGTATGTTGGTCTAAAATGATAACCAATGTGTATATATGTTCGGTATATGCGTGTTTATGTTGAAGTTTGCATTTAGTTATTGTAGTAACTTTTAGCAAAATAAGTTATTTAGTTTGAATAAATTTGAAATTTGAATTTTAGTTAGGTTGTTTTAGTTGTTGAGATATTATAGCATTTTTAAATTTTAAATTATGCAGATTATGTGTTTTATGTTAGCTATTTAAAGTTTCTTAATGCTTAATAAAAAATTTGAAAGCTATTGAAAGTCATTTCAATCCATTGAGAGACATTTTTAATCTTTTTGTGCTGCTCATTTTAAAAGAACACCAACGGTGGTATCAAGAGCTTCATTGATCTTAAGGGATCTGTGAAATCTTCCAAAAACTACCATACATTTTTAAGCCGTAAGGGCTACCTTTTTAACCCATTAGGGCTACCCATTTTAACCAATCAAGGCTACCTTTTCAACCCGTGGATTTTTCAACGCACATGCTTTTCTAAATCATTTTTTAACCAAAATAATGTCAAGCAACTGTCTCTCTTTGAATGCCTCACATATTTTCACAGACGAAAACCATCAAATTTGGTCTTTGAGAATAAAATCATATTTTGAAACCTATGTGATATGTGAGGTTGTGATGGAAGAAAAACCCTTACAACCTCTCTCTACAAATCATACAAAAGTTCAGATTAAAGCACTTTCAAAAATAACTTCTACACAAGACAATGTCATCGCCTGTGTGATACACTCAAATTACACCTCCCTAAAGAAGCATAAGCGATCGTTATCAAGTAAAGAACCCAACTTGTAGGTTGGGGTCGATCCCACGAGGAAACTGGTTTAGACTTAACTTTAACTTACACCTATATTC
>JAJONQ010025788.1:0-59047 GCA_036250385.1 Solanum microdontum | reverse complement strand
AATGCCCTTAAATTTCCGGACGGACTCCCTGCCAACTGCCCAACTTTCAAAGGGCATAACTCGCTCATACGAACTCGGAATCGAGCAAACTCAGTGGATTTAGAAAGATCGTTCCAAGGGCTTTCCAAACATAACTGGAACTACTCCTGGATCATCTTGAGCTAGGAGTTATGACTGTTCAAAGTTGGCCAAAAACTCACTGATTTCCACACTTGGCCAAATTTCCAGATTCTGAATTTTTTCAAAAAATGACTACTTCCAATTTCAAGCTTCTTCATATTCATTTTAAATTGTCGGATGTTACAATCGGGCACACTGGTAACAAAATGACTCATTTCATCTCTTGGATTAGAAATCAAAGAGGGAGCATATTTGGACAAATTTGTGGATTTCAAGGAGTATTCTTGGACACTCATACCTCCTTGGCGAAGATTGATGAATTCCTCAACTTTGGCTTCTCTTTTCTCACAGGGGAAAATTGATCAAGGAAAGCCTTCTTGAATATCTCCCAAGTTATGGGACCTACCCTTAAAGGACTATTGTCCTTCCATTGAGTGTACCATACTTGGGCCATGTCTTTCAATTGATACCTGGCCAACTCGGCCTTCTCATTAGAAGAAACTCCCATAGCCTCCACAATCTTATAAACCTCTTCCAAGAACTCTTGTGGGTCTTCATTCACCTTGGAACCCAAGAAGACAGGAGGGTTCATCCTAGTAAAGTCTCTCAATCGTGAGGCCATGGTACTCACATTGGTCTCCACCCGGGGTCTAGCTTCTCGGTTAGCTTGTGCCGTCAGGAGTTGAGTCAAGGTATGAAGAGTTGCCCTTATATCCACATTAGACATAGCTCCTTCATCAGTAGGAGCGTGAGGGTTTTGAAGAACCTGAGGGGGAACCTACTCAATCACATTTTCCTCTTCGGCCCTCCTAGCATTAGTTCTTCTAGTATACATAGCCTATAAGCACAAGAAAAGGATTAGGAGGAAAGACTTAATAGAACTAAGATTCTTTAGGCATCTTATAGCCTCTCATTCATAAGTGTGGCGCGCTTCACACATATGAACAAGACTCTACTCGACGTGGTTTCATGAGACATCAACCCTAATTTTATCCAATTAACCTTATGCTCTGATACCAAGTTTGCCACTCCCCGAGAGCACTCCCTAGGTGTAACACTCCGTACTTGACCCTAAGGGGTCTTATATGAGCCCTTAGCATATTCGTCATTGCATAATGCAGAAATGTAAAGCTTTTCAACATCAATGTAAAAGTGTCTCATAATAGAAAATAGAAAGTAGAATGTCTAGACCTCATCATCTCAATGAAACCATCTAAGTACACATAAGAATCTCAAATAGGGACCATAGCACTTTACAATAGAATTGTCTCAAAAGGACAAGTACATAAGAAGTGTAATAGTCTATTACAATATAAGGAATATACGTGTCATAGTGTGTGTCCTCGAAACTTGAGAACATACCAAAAAGTCTTGGAGAAGTCTAAATCCAAGCTTCAGTCTCTTAGTAGCACAATCACTTTCCGGAACCTACACTTAGTAGAAAAAGGAAGAAATATGGGTTAGCACAATAAATTGTACGAAGTATGGAAGTCATGCAATTAAAACCATTTAAATCATGCAAAAATGGACCTTTAGTTGAAAATATGCTATTTCAAGTTAGAAGCCATAATGTATATTCAAGGAACATTTAGTCAATCCACATTACAAGGCAAAGAGACATTCATGATTATAATAAGAACCAATAATTCATACCTTACATATTTGAGTTCTATTTACATCATACCATCATAAGAAACCACCCGTGACCCCCTTTCAAGTTCACTTGTGCAATGTACATATGAAGTCCCATACCCCCATATATACTAAGTAAAGCTATCAAGAAGGCACAAGTGTAGTCACATACATAAATCAACATCATAATAGGTGAAACCAACTTTACATAATTCATACCTTACCATAGATAAAGGACTCACAAAAGAACTCCCCCAAAGAACCCACTTGTGCAATGCATAGGTAAAGTCCCATACCCTCACCTAAACTAAGTAGTATCCCTCAAGTAGTCCTACTTAGAGTTCATAAGTCATTTACATAGTCATATTCATACATTAGATCATCTTCTTAAAACATAGGGATATTAGCACTAATCGACATAGACCATGTGACCTTCATGGAAACCGGTGTTCTAATCCCACACCAAAAATAGAATGTCCCACCTTCAAAGGTGGAACTAACATAATAGCATCTAGGTGGATCGACTAGTTAATACCTATGTGGGCAAACATAGTGAAGGAACAAGGAGATTGCTAGTAGAAACCCGGACTTACTGAACGTATAAGATTTCCATCTCATGAGACAACATATATATTTGGAACCCGGACTTGCTAAACGTAGAAGGAACCCATATGGGAAGCCGGATTTTCTAAACGTAAAAGCTTCCATCTCATATTCATGTTCACTGAGTGCTAAGCACAATTCCCTTTTAAAAGTTGTATTAGGCCTTTACTTACACATTAATTCAATAAGGAGTACATTAGGGTTTCAACCCATCATTCATCCTATAGCTCACATGTTCTAAGATGAGAATAACTTTTCATCGTAGAACCATCAACATACACTAATGTTCATTCATAACATAGTCACATTTTGTTCATGAGATTTACCTTCTATTCATCATACCAAAACTACCATAATCGTAGCTTTACCACTCATGTTCATATCATATCATACTTGTCAACACTTGGGGTTGTAGGGAAGAGGAAACATAACTGAATCACTACATTTAATAATCAAGTAGCACCTCCACCATAAGTGGAGCAACAATCCAATACATGAACATTCATCAATTTAGCAACCCTCGTTCATAGCCTTCAAGGCTCACAATCAAGATTTAACCCTAATTCATTAATAATCATTCATAATATAGAGCAACATCATAATACAATAATAAATTCCAAAATTACGTATTAGATTCTCATCCTTCATTCACCATTAGAGTCATACCAGGGTTTAAAGTGAGAAAGAAGGGGAAACTCATGGGTCTTGTGGGGATTTGTTCAAAAACCATCAACATGTAATTAATTCATCCACAAATCATCATATACAACCATAATTAATCATTATAATTCAATGAAAACACATTTGGAAAGGGACCCACGAAATTGAGAGAAAACCTAGAAATTGGGGAACTTTGAAATCTAATTTTTGAGAGGGCCTATTGAGGAAAAGATCCCAAGAGTGAAGATCAACCATACCTTAGTTGATTCCTTGAGAATTAATGAATAAAATCCAAGAAATTTGGGAAGAAACCTTGAAACCCTAGCTCCAATGAAGTCTTCTCCTTCTAGAGCCTTTAGAGAGAGACTTTAGAGAGAAGTGGCTTTTGATTTTATGATTTGGAGTTATAAGGTGGAAGACTTCTTATTACTTAATAATACCATAATGAACCTAAAATAAATATTTATAACCATTTTTAACCCTTAAGTAACTAATTAGTAAATTACTAAACTACCCCCACTTAAACCGTGTGGATGTAGTGAGCTCAGGTGCCATCCACTAGTCCCCGTCCACGAAGCTTGGATTGAACCACGGTCCATGCTAGCCACTCGTGGTTTGGTACTGAGAGGGTCTAGGTGAGGAGACCAAGTCTCGATTCACGAGTCCCTTTCCACGGAGCATGAGTCTATCTACGGACCATAATGCATGCTCGTGGTTTGGGACTGAGGCTCTCTTTTTGGGGGCCAAGTCTCCCATAACTAAGTGTGGACTGATAACCATGAATCATGGTCTGTAGACTAGTCTACTGGCCGTAAGTCTTGGTCTCGTCGCTAGCTGCAGTTTTGCCAGCTTTTGGGTCCAAGTTTGGGTTTTCTTCAAGGACCCCTTGGGTGGTCCTTGGGGAGTCGTACCCGGATGTTTGGACCCTAAACATGGAGTTTTACAATTTCAAACCCTTTTTTACAAACTTTAGTGTACCTATGACACTCTAAAGTCAATTTACAAGACCTTGCACCTCATTAGTTCAATGCACTAGTTTCCAGACATCACAGTCATTTCTTGACGTTTATGCACTAACACTTCCTTACCAATTTAGTTACATTAAATTGGGTCTTGAAACATCATTTCTACTCTCATTAAGTCATTAGTCATCAATTAGGCTTTAGCTTAGGTAGTTAGATTTTTGGAGTGTTACACCATTTGACCTGTATCCTTCATGATGCAAATACAAGTTACCAGGGTCATCAATTGGTGCTTCATTGATACCACTTACAAATCGAGTTAGCTTTGGTGAGGCTCCTTTCTTCTAGAGGATTCCAATTATATCTTTCAGTTTTGTGAGGATGTCGTGGGTCTTGTATGGACTTCCATTGCATTATTCTAGAGGCTTCATACACAATAGTAGTTGATGAGTCTCTTTCTCATTCCCTTGTTGATGTCTTAAAGAATGTGAGTTGAAAAGTTATGTTCATTTGAGTATACTGAGTAAACTATTTTATTTATGATATCTTATGAGTTGAGCTTGTTTTGATATTTCTATTGTTGAGAAAGTCTTTTGCTGAGAGTTTAGCCAGGACAATGGTTTGCTTGGGGTCAACAATGGTTATCGAGTGCCAGTTATGCCCAGGGGGTAGGCTCAGGGCGTGACAAACTTGGTATCAGAATCCAGATTTCAAAATTCCTACGGTGTCTATGAAGTCGTGTTTGTAGAGTCTTAGTTATTGGTGTGAAGAGTGCCACAACTATTATTAGAAGGCTGCGACATTTTGGAATTATCTCACTTCTTTCATACTCTTTTCGTGCGATAAAGTTCAACTCTATAAAGGTTTCTTTCTCATTCATGCTTGTGCGCATCTTTCAGATCATGCCACCATGAAGAACTGTTCGACGTCGTCCTGCTGGAGGAATGCTTATCCCCAGGATCAAGGGGTACCTTATGCACCAGAAGTGCAATCCCAAGAAGAGGTAACTAATGCTGAGTCTTGGTATGCTATCCGGATGTTGAGTCAAGTTGTGACCAACCAAGCTGGGCAAAAAAGAGGGAATCAACGGGATGTGGTTGTTCCTTCCAGGATCCGTGAGTTTGTAAGATGAATCCTCTAGACTGCACTGGTTCAAGTATCACTGAGGATCCGAAAAACTTTGTGGAAAAGTTAGAGAAAGTGTTTAAAGTGATGCATGTTGCAGATGTCAAGCGTGTGGAAATAGTTGCATACCAAGTGAAGGGTGTTTTTAGAGTCTGATATTACCTATGGAAGAAGAGTATAGTAGAGGGTTCAGCAATTGTGAGATGGGCTTTGTTCGAAGAGGCCTTCATGGGGCATTTTTTCCCCATGAATTGAGAGAGACAAATGTAAGAGAATTCCTCACTCTTAAGCAGGAATCCATAAGTATGCATGAGTACAACCTCAAGTTCACTCAACTGTCTCGTTATGCTCCGAAGATGGTTGTTGATATAAGGATCATAAGAGCTTGTTTGTGTCTGGGTTGTCTTATTTGTCAAGAAAAGAGGGTAAGGCTATGATGTTGATAGGGGACATGGACATAGCAAGACTTATGATCCATGTGCACCAGGGTGTGGAAGATATGTTGAGAGATAGAGAAGAGTTCCGCAACAAAAAGGCCAAGACAACAGGTAATGGGTCTGGGCAGCAGAAGGATAATGTGAACTAGTCATCTTTTCAACAAAAGCCAACCGGGCCTGCTCCATCGTCTGCTAGTGCACCTGCACCAATGAATAGAGGTGTGTTTAAGAATCAGAATTCTCAGAACTCCAAAGCTAGACCTGCACAATCTCAAGGTAGTATGACAGAATGGGGTAATTGGACTCATGCATGTTCTAAGTGTGGTAGGAAACACCCAAGAGTGTGTCGTGATGGCTCCATTGGTTGCTTAAAGTGTGGTCAAGCAGGTCACTTTATGAGAGAGTACCCAAATAACATGTAGGGTAATGGTAATTGGGGAAATAAAGCCCAATCTTCTTTAGTGGCTCTTCCACACAGAGCTACACCTAAAGGAGCTACTTTAGGGATAGGCGGAGGAGCAAATTATCTGTATGTTATCACCAGTCGCCAAAAGCAAGAGAATTTGCCTGATGTTACCACTAGTATTATCAAAGTCTTTACTTTAGATGTATATGCATTGATTGATCCAGGTGTGAGTCTATCTTTTGTGACTCTGTATGTTGCTATGAAATTTGATATCCTTCCTAAGAGACTTCTTGAGGCCTTTAGTGTTTCCACACCTGTTGGTGAGTCCATTCTAACTGAGAGAGTTTATTGTGATTGTACCATTTTTTTCAATCACAAGGAAACCATGGCTAAGTTAGTCAAGTTAGATATGGTCAACTTTGATGTTATTCTAGGTATGAGCTGTCTTCATTCCTGTTATGCCTCCATTGATTGTAGAACTTGGATAGTTAAGTTCTAGTTTCCTAATGGGCATGTAATTGAGTGGAGGAGTGGTTCAACAGTGCCTAAGGGTCATTTTATTTCATACCTTAAGGCCAGAAAGTTAGTTTTCAATGGGTGCATCTATCACTTATTCCGAGTTAATGACTCTAGTGTTGAGACACCACCTATTCAGTCAGTTCTAGTTGTGAGTGAGTTTCTAGAGGTCTTTCCAGATGATCTTCCCGGAATCTCTCCTGAGAGAGAAATAGACTTCGATATACATATTCTTCCTGACACTCGACCTATTTCTATTCCACTGTATAGAATGGCTCCAACTGAGTAAAAAGAATTAAAAGAGTAGTTGATACCTTCTTGATAAAGGTTTTATTCGACCAAGTGTCTCACCTTGGGGTGCTCCGGTCTTATTTGTGAGGAAGAATGATGGTTCACTTAGGATGTGTATTGATTACCACTAATTTAACAAGGTTACCATAAAGAATAAGTATCCCTTTCCAGGAATTGATGATCTTTTTTATCAACTTCAGGGTGCCACATATTTTTCTAAGACAGACTTTGATATGGATATCATCAATTGAGAGTAAGAGAGAGTGATATTCCAAAGACTGTATTCAGGACCCGCTATGGTTATCATGAGTTTCTAGTCATGTCTTTGGTTTGACTAATGCTCCTGTAGCATTCATGGATCTTATGAATAGAGTGTTTAAGCCTTATCTCTATATGTTTGTTATTGTATTCATTGATGACATTCAGATTTATTCGAGGAATAAGGAAGAACATGCTAGTCATCTGAGAGTAGTTCTCCAAACACTAAAGGATAAGGAGTTGTATGCCAAATTTTCTAAGTGTAAGTTTTGGCTTGAGTTAGTGGCGTTCTTAGGCCACATTGTTTCTGTTGAAGGGATTCGAGTTGATACTCAAAAGATTGAGGCAGTGAAGAACTGGCCTAGACCCACATCTCCAACTGATATTAGGAGTTTCTTGAGGTTGGCTGGTTATTATAGGAGGTTTTCAAGGGGTTCTCATCTATTTCGTTCATGTTGACAAAATTGACTCAGAAGATAACAAAGTTCCAATGGTCAAAAAATTGAGAGAAAAACTTTCAAGAATTGAAAACGCAGTTGACCTTATCGGAGGGTACACAAGGTTTGTTGTGTATTCTGAAGCGTCCAGAGTTGGACTGAGTTGTTTATTGATGCAAAATGGCAAGGTTATGGCTTATGCCTCCACACAACTTAAAATTCACGAGAAGAATTACCCAACGCATGATCTAGAGTTTAATGTTCTAGTGTTTGCTTTGAAATATGGCATCCTATCTATATGGTTTTCATGTAGATTTGTTCACTGATCACAAGAGTCTCCAATATGTATTTGGTTAGAAAGAGTTTAATCTCAAACAGAGGAGGTGGTTGGAGTTACTCAAGGATTATGACATGAGTATTCTGTATCAACCAGGTAAGGATGATGTTGTTGCATTAGCTTTGAGCATGTTGTCTATGGGTAGTACCACCCATGTTGATGAAGGCAAGAAAGAATTATCCAAAGATGTGCATAGACTTGCACAATTGGGAGTCTGGTTAATGGATTCCAATGAAGGCGGACTGGTGGTGATGAATGGGGTTGGATCATCACTAGCATCTGAAGTGAAAGAGAAACAAGAAGAAGACCCTATTTAGCTTGGATTGAAGGCAAATGTTCATAAGCAAAGAGTGATGGCTTGTAAATAAGGGGGAGATGGTGTATTGAGGTATCAAGGTAGATTGTGTGTACCAAAGGTGGATGAGCTCCAAGAGAGGATCATGGAGGAAGCTTATAGCTCCAAATACTCTATCCATCCTTGTTCCACAAAGATGTATAGTGACTTAAGAGAAGTCCATTGGTGGAGCAGTATGAAGAGGTGTATCGCAAAGTTCATTGCTAAGTGCCTGAATTGCCAATAAGTCAAGGTAGAGCAATAGAGGCCTGGTGGTATGGCTCTAAACATAGATTTTCCGGAATGAAAGTGGGAGATGATAAATATGGATTTCATTACTAGTTTACCGCGGTCTCGTAGGCAGCACGACTCGATTTGAGTGATTGAAGATTGGATGAATAAATCAGCCCATTTCTTACCGGTAAAGAGTAATTTTTTGGCAGAACATTATGCCAGATTATATATTCAAGAGATAGTCAGACTTCATGGAGTTCCGGTGTCCATTATTTCAGATAGAGGTGCATAATTCACTGCACAAGTTTGGAAGTCTTTCCAGAAGGGTTTGGGTTCGTAGGTGAACCTTAGTACTGTTTTCCATCCTCGAACTGATGGTCAAGCAGAGCGTACGATTCACACTTTAGAGGATATGCTGAGGGCGTGTGTGATCGATTTCAAGGGAAATTGGGATGATCACTTACCTCTCATTGAGTTTGCTTACAACAAGTATCACTGTAGCATCCAAATGTCTCCCTATGAGGCTCTTTTTGGGAGATGATGTAGATTTTCTATTGGATGGTTTGAGGTTGGTGAAGCTGGGTTGATAGGACCAAACTTGGTTCATCAAGCTGTAGAGAAGAATAAAACTATTCAAGACGGATTGAAAACAACGCAGAGTCATCACAGATCCTCTACGGATGTTAGGATAACATACTTGGAGTTTGAGGTAGATGATTGTGTTTACTTGAAGGTTTCTCCGATGAAGGGTGTCATGAGATTGGGTAAGAAAGGGAAGATCAGTCCTCGGTATATTGGCCCTTAGAAAATATCCAAAAGGATTGGCAATGTAGACTATGATTTGGAGCTATCGCTAGAGTTAGCAGCAGCCCATCCGGTATTCCACATTTCAATGTTGAAGGAGTCTACGGGCAATCCTTCACTTATTATACTTACTTAAAATATTGGTATTAAAGACAACCTATCTTATGAGGAGATTCCCGTTGAGATACTTGATTGCCAGGTTCACAAGTTGAGAGCCAAGGAGGTTGTATTAGTCAAGGTCTTATGGAAGAACCCATTTGTTGAGGAAACTACTTGGGAGGCTGAGGAGGATATGAAGAAGAGATACCCACATCTCTTTTATTTCGGAAGAACTCCAGACCAAGGTAATGAATTTTTGTAAAACACTCTTTAATTGATATGCTATGTTGTGTTATAAATTGCACATTGGGTGTTTTAGTTGGGTGTTAGATGTTGCCACCCTTATTTCTAATTAGAGTGATCTCATTTGAGGATGAATGTTCCCAAGGGAGAGATATTGTAACACCTCGGCCTTAGAAAGAGCTAAATATAGAAAGCACTAATTTTGAAATAGCTAAATTAAGATTTGGGTAAGTTAGTCTCCAATTGTGAGTTTTTGGTCAACTTCAAACGCCCATAACAACTAGCACATGATGAGCTAGGTGACCAATAAGATATCAAATGATAGATCTCTGAATCCTCTTGCCAAGGCCACCAAGTTTGCTAAAATCTGAGTTCGGATTAAGAAGATATACCCGTTTGAGTTCAGCCTGTCTAGTTAAAGAAATTTACCCTAATTAATGAGGGGTATTTTGGTCTTTTCCTTACTCCATCAACCCAACCCATTTTGGTTACCCAAATAGGAGTCTAAAACTGATTGAGAGCATTTTTCACAATTCAAAATCATGCTTAGGGTTTTGAGAGGAGTTCAAGAGGAGGAAATAAGGAGGAGTTCAAGCGTTCACCAAGTTTTCTTGCGAATCGAGGATTTGTTTCGCCAAATTAAGGTATGTAAGTTTTCATAATGTTGGGTTCATTCACCCACACGCCAATCATGTGAATTCCATCTATAATTTTGATCTAGAGGTTCAATGATTTGAATTCTTGATAGGTGTTCTTGAGGTTTTGTTCTTCATGCTTTGTTTATGGAGTGTGATGAATTCTTGAGGTGAGGACTTTGATTTTTGAGGGATGTTCTTGAGGAAAAGTGAGTAGATTCTCGTGTACTTGTATTGGGCAATTGAATCTAAGGAAAATTTAAGGTAAACAATTGATTCTAGGTGAATTAGGGTCAGAAAACAAGAAGAGAAATAGTCGGGTTTTTTGGGAAGGAGCCCGGTGCACCACACCAATAGTGCACCAAAAAGTGGGCTCTTAAGTTTAGGGGCTGGCTCCCCGTGCCACTCAGTGCATCAGGGTCGCCTGCCCCATCTTTTTTGCATCGTTCGTCCCGTCTTAGTTCCTTTAAAGTGTACCTTTCACTCCATTCCTGATTTTACTATTTTAAGTCACATTTAATCATAACGAGATCCTTCATATCATGAATCATAACTCTTGAATTCATAATTCAAATTTTAAGATAGGGTTAAGAGTAGAGTTTGAGGAGTTCTATTGAGTCATTTGAGAAGTCTTTTTACAAACTTTTAAAACTTGTTTTATGACTTGAGTATGAGGATTAGGAGAACTGAATTTCCTTTTAAAAAATGAATATATGGGAACTAAGTATTCCTAAGAGTAAATGTTTTACATTTAAATTGAGAGGAAACTTTGATTTCCAAATGAGTTCATGAGGAGTTTTGAGCACTATCTCTTTTAAGTGAAACCTTTTGAGTAATAATCTCAAAGTTTTAGAAGGAGGAAATGTTTATAAACATATGAGCTGAGTTATATTATTGGGAGTAGTATTGAGCACCGATATGGGGACGAGTTCAAAAAATCAAAAGTCCTTAGAAACAATGTAGCCAACGTGGCTAGAAAGGGTCATACTTTTTAGATGATTCTTTATTGATTTTTAAGCATAGCTTAGTGGATCCACTTAGTTGAGGATGTCTTATACTCTGGTAAGATATAAGATAGTTCTAGCAGTATGGGCGAGAAATTGTATCATCATATAGCTTATAGTGATGGTTGTCGGTTAGAGAATCTCCTAAATATGTAACACGTCAAAATCTAGTAAACTAAGCAAGGGGCTAGTTGATATGTCACCAGCCAATGTTTTGGAGCCTGGGCACTCTTTACGAGGGCCCATAAGGGTTGTGAAGTGCACCACGTGGCATGATGCTACTCGTAGTGGCTCACAAAACCAAGCCTAAAGGGGGCTTCCCTCCTACGAGAGCCATTACTGCTCATGGTAGGGACCACGGAGCATGGTTTTGTCTGTGAAGAGGGAGGCAATAACCCCTATGAGGCAAACCCTCTACATGAGGCACATGACGGCTTATGAAGGCCAAGATGGGCCATTGGACGGGTCGTGGTGAAGGGGGTTTTAGGGAGAGGCTTGCCAAGTAACTGGTCAAGGACCACGGCTGCCAGTATGGGACGTGAAGTATTTGACAGATCATGTGGGCTTCCATCAAGCGATTGCGTCAGTTTTAAGTTAAGGGGCAGTTGGGTCTTGTCCTGATTTCTTTAAAACAATACTACATCATTTTGCCCATGTCTAGGACTCCTATTTAAGTGATTTTAACCCAAAATCCAACCCATTCAATTCATTCTCTCAAATTCACCAAAAGAAATCAATTTCTTGCTCTCCAACGTATTTCTCTGTCTAGAAACTTAAAGAAGAAGAAGGGTGAAGCTAGGACTCAAGGTCAAGTATCCATTCCACAATTGTATGTGGGCTTTGACAGCAAGGTATGATAGGTTTTTCATCCATCGAATCCTTGCATCCATGGATCCCCTAAGTTCTCCAATTTAAAAGTAGAAATTCCCCAATTTGAATTAGGGTTTTCTTTTAAGTAATGGGTCTTTATGAATGTTGATTCAATTGATTGAATTATGATTGTTTATGCATGAATTGAGAGGATTCTATGTTTTTTATGATGAAATTCTATGTACCCATGCTTAACCCATGTTTCTAAAATGAAATTGATGTAAATGGGTTTTACTCTATGAAAGGAGAAATTGTGGATTTATGTGCATTCTTATAGGATAAATAAGATGTGATATGTAGTGCTTTGAGATTGAAGCATAAGTGATGATTATCATATCAATTGCTTTGAGAATGAACCATATGTTGTGAATTGATTATTATTGATGTAATTGTTGTTTATGGGATCTTTCTTATATGATTTTCTTATGTATGAATGTGGAAGGTCTTCTCATATTGAATGATTTTAGGTTGAAAGGATTGCTCACCTAAACTGAATCTAAGTTTAGGAACTATGAATTTAATGAGGCTAGATGCGATTACCCATGACTTCTAATGAGAAGAATATGAGACTATTACCCATATTCCTTAGAGTTGGACTAGAGGTGAATACCCATGATCCTAAGTACAAGACAAGAGGAGACTACCCATGTCATATGATCGAAAAACAAGAGGCGACTAGCCATGTCACATGATGTAGGGACAAGAGGAAACTACCTATGATCCAATAGTAAGAGGGACAAGAGGCGACTACCCATGATCTCAAGGTAATAAGGGCTAGAGGTGATTACCCATGATCATTTATAGGAAGGCAAGAGGCAATTCCCCATGTCTTTAAAAGAGATGCTAGGATGTGTTATGATAGGTGATGAGCTTGGATTGGTTCTTGAGTTTTCCTTCTATGATGAGTAAGAATAGTGGCAGTTACCCATGTCTTGACCAAGTATGAATTGAGGTTACTTCAAGAAGTACCCCTTATATGTGAAATGATCTATTATGTGCATTGATTATTCTTTATGACTTATGTTTTCTAACTCCTATGTTATGTTTATGCAAACTATCATATTTACTACCTTTTTTACTAACGCATACTCTTACCTACATTTATTATCCAAATGTAGGGTCTGGCATTCCTGATTCTCATCCCTGTGGCTAGGATTTTTAGTAGAAGAAGAAATTGAAGATTGGTGAGTCGTCATTCATTCGAGGATATGGCCACTACTTTCCTTATATTCTTTTTAAGATTGATTTTGTAACTTTGATGTATGGGCAACGTCCTGATATTCTATCGTATTAGATGGTTTTTCAGATAAGTGTATTAGACTTCTGCTTCGTTTTATAAAAAAAATTGTAATGTTGAAAATATTTTAAATCTTATCAATTTCTATCATCTTGACTATGAAAGCTAAGTGGGTTATATGAGGCCTCTCGGGGTCTCATATGCTATATTACATCTAGGGGGTGCCATTGGGTTGTGACAAACTTAGTAATCAGATCACTAGGTTTAGAAAGGTTCTAGGATGTCTCGAAATCTCGTCAAGTAGAGTCTTGTTCATGAGTGTGAAGCATGCCACATTTATGAATAAGAGACTACACGATATTTAGGAAACTTCACTTCTTCATTACTCTAAGTCGTGCGATAGAGTTTAACTCTATAAGGTCTCTCTTCTAATCCTTACCCGATGGTCTACACGATATGACTACCCAAAGAGCTTTTGCTAGAAGGAATGAAGGAGAAAATGTTGGTCAAAAAGCCTCTCCTCAAGCTCCTCAAGCTTCGGTTAACCCTTTGGTCGAGCAAGTGACTAATGCGAAGTTTAGGACTGCTTTTCAAATATAGGCTCAAGCCGTGACAGCCCAAGACAATAGGGAGGTTGTGGTCCCCGTGAATCTAAATGTAGGTACGGAGGCATCTAGAGTGAGGGACTTCACTAAGATGAATCCTCTGGAATTCTATGGTCCTAAGATTAAGAAAGATCCTCAAGAGTTCATTGATGAGGTTTATAAGGTGTTAGCTACTATGGGAGTGACGCCGCTGGAAAAGGCAAAATTGGCCGCTTATCAGCTTAAGGGTGTTGCTCAAATTTGTTTCAACCAATGGAAGGAAGCAAGATCGGAAGATGTGGGTCCTCTAGATTGGGAAAGGTTCAAATCTAGTTTCCTTGACAGGTTCTTTCCTCTTGAGATGAGGTAGGCAAAATTGCTTAAATTTATTAATCTCCCACAAGGGAACATGAGTGTGAAAGAATATGCTTTGAGATTCACTTAGTTGTCAATTCTAGGGCAAGGATGATCAAGTTTGTTTTGGTTGTGTCTGAATTGGTGGTGAAAGAATGTTGTACCTTTATGCTTGTCCATGATATGGATATCTCTCGTCTCATGTTTCATGCCCAACAGATTGAATATGAGAAACTTAAGGAGAGGTCTAGGGAGACAAAGAGGGATAAAACCTGTGATGGTAATTTCTCTCATGCAAGGCCCGATGGACATAATTATCCTAGATTTCAACAAAGGTTTTCCGGCCAAGGTTCCTTCAATGCTCCTAAGTTTAACAAATATTGAGTGTCTAACCATAAAACCTCAAGGAGGTGGTAGTGGATCTTCATTGCCGAATTGTGCTAAGTGTGGAAAGAAGTATGAAGGCGAGTGTCTAGCAGGTTCCAATGCTTGTTTTGGTTATGGTAAGATGGAATACAAGATATGAGATTGCCCTTCAGTTGCTAAGAATGAAAGAGATAATCTTAGTAGGGATTAACCCTATCCTTCATCCAGTCCAAGTGGTTCGGGTACAAATGCTCCCAAGCAAAATAAGTTTTTCGCATTTCAGACTCGCAGTGAATAAGAGGGTTCTCCAGATGTGGTTATCGATATGTTGAAAGTCTTTAAACTTGATATTTATTCTTTACTTGATCCCGGTGCTACCTTGTCTTTTGTGATGCCATATGTGTCTATGAGATTTGATGTGCTTCCTGATGTGTTGTTAGATACTTTTTTCTGTCTCTACTCCAGTTGGTGATTCTGTTGTGGCTAGGAGGGTCTATAGAAAGTGTCCCATCTCCTTATCCCATAGAGTCACTTATGTTGACCTTGTAGAGCTTGATATGCTAGATTTTGATGTCATTCTTGGCTTGGATTGGTTGCATTCGTGTTATGCCTCTATTGATCGTAGGACTAGAGTGTTCAAATTTCAGTTTCCTAATGAACCTGTCCTAGAGTGGAAAGGGGGAAATTCTATGCCGAAAGGTAATTTTATTTCCTGTTTTAAAGATAGAAAGATGATTTCTAAGGCTTGCATGTACCATCTAGTTAAGGTGAGGAATATGGATTTCTCAACCCCTACTCTTGATTCGGTCCCCGTTGTTAGTCAGTTTCCGAAAGTGTTCCCAGATGATCTACCCGGTATTCCTCCTGAAAGGGAAATAAATTTTGGCATTGACCTTCTAAGATACGCAGCCTATCTCTATTCCTCCTTACCGAATGGCTCCGATAGAACTTAATGAATTAAAGTAGCAATTGAAAGATTTGTTGGATAAGGGTTTCATCCGATCGAGTATCTCTCCATGGGGTGCTCCAGTTTTGTTTGTTAAGAAGAAAGATGGCTCACTTCGTATGTATATTGACTACTAGCAATTGAACAAGGTGACCAATAAGAATAAGTATCCTCTTTCAAGGATAGATGATTTATTTGACAAACTCCAAGGAGCGAGTTACTTTTCAAAGATTGACTTTATGTTGGGTTATCACCAATTGAGGGTGAAAGAGGAAGATATTCCAAAAATGGCTTTTCAAACTCGGTATGGTCATTATGAGTTTTTGGTGATGTCGTTCGGTTTGACTAATGCTCCGGTGACATTTATGAATTTGATGAATAGGGTGTTTAGACAATACCTTGACATGCTTGTAATTGGGTTCATTGATGATATATTGATTAATTCGAGAAGTGAGGATGATCACATTAATCATTTGAGGATTGTGTTGCAAATTCTCAAGGGCCAAAACACCCTTTGCAAAGTTTAGCAACTGTGAGTTTTGGCTAAGGTCCGTAGCATTTCTTGGTCAGATTGTTTCAAGTAAGGGTATTGAGGTAGATCCTAAGAAGATGAATGCGGTCAAGAGTTGGCCTAGACTTCTATCCCCTTCGCATATTAGAAGTTTCTTGGGTTTGGTTGGTTACTACAAAAGGTTTGTTGATGGGTTTTCTTCAATTGCCTCTTCATTGACAATTTTGACTCAAAAGAAGGCCAAGGTCATATGGTCGGAAACATGTGAGAAGAGTTTACATGAATTGAAAGATAGACTTACTTCCACTCTAGTGTTGAATTTAACGGAATGGACTGATGGTTTTGTTGTATATTGTGATGCCTCAAGAATTGGGTTAGGATGTGTACTTATGCAAAATGGGTAGGTCATTCGCTATACTTCAAGGCAACTTAAGGTTCATGCGAAGAATTATCCTACCCACGATCTTGAATTAGCGGCGGTGGTTTTTGCTTTAAAGATTTGGAGGCACTATTTGTATGGTGTTCATGTAGATGTTTTTCGAAATATGTGTTTAATTAGAAATATCTTAATGTTCGCCAAAGAAAGTGGCTGGAGTTACTTAAGGATTATGATATGAGTGTTCTCTGTCACCCTGGTAAATCAAATGTAGTGGCGGACGCTCTTAGCCGATTATCAATGGGTAGTGTTTCCCATATAGAGGATGGTAAAAGAGAATTGGTACGAGATGTACATAGATTTGCCCGAATGGGTGTTCATTTAATGGACTCCACCAAGGGTGGTGTTGTGGTTCAAAATAGTTCAGAATCTTCTTTTGTGACGGATGTGAAGGTTAAGCAATGTCTTGATACGACTATAGTGGAATTGAAAGAAGCGGTGTTTAGAAAGTTCAAGGGGGAGCCAGTGTACTTAGATATCAAGGTCATTTGTGTGTTCCTAATGTTGATGACTTAAGGGAAAAGATCTTGTCAGAAGCCCATATTTCTTTGTATTCCATTCACCCAGGATCCACCAAGATGTACCATGATATGCAGGAGATCTATTGGTGGAATGGGATGAAGAAGGATATTACGGGATTTGTGACTAAGTGTCCTAATTGCCAAAAAGTGAAAGTTGAGTATCAGAAACTAGGAGGTTTATACCAAGACATTAGTATTCCTACTTGGAAGTGGGAAGATTTGAATATGGACTTCATAGTTGGTTTGCGTGGCACCCAGCAACAACATGACTCAATTTAGGTTATAGTAGACCAAATAACGAAATCAACTCATTTCATTCCCGTCAAATTTATTATTTGGTGGAAGATTATGCTAAGTTGTATTTGACGGAAATGGTAAGGTTGCATTGAGTGCCCTTTTCCATTATCTCTAATCGAGGTACTCAATTTACTTCTCAGTTTTGGAAATCTTTCCAAAAGGGTCTTGGTAATCGTGTTAAGCTTAGCACAAATTTTCATCCACAAGACAATGGGCAAGCGGAGCATAATATCCAAACTTTGGAAGATATGATACGAGCATGTGTCATCGATTTCAAGGGTAATCGGGATGACCATTTTCCATTGATTGAGTTTGCTTATAACAACAGGTACCACTGGAGTATTGGTATGGCTCCATTTGTGGCTCTATATGGTAGGAGGTGTAGATCTCTAGTAGTATGGTTTGAGGTGGGTGAAGTTGCATTGATAGGACCTGAGTTAGTTCATGAGGCTATGGAAGAGTCCGACTTATTAGAGAAAGGTTGAGAACAACCCAAAGTCGACAAAAGTCTTATACCGCTGTTCGAAAAAGAGCTCTTGAGTTTGTTGTTAACAATTGGGTCTACTTTAAGATATCACCCATGAAAGGGGTAATGATATTTTGGAAGAAAGGAAAGCTTAGTCCCCGTTATGTTGGTCCATATCAGATTTTGTGGCGTGTTGGTAAGGTTGCTTATGAGCTTGAATTGCCTAATGTTTTGGCATCGGTGCATCATGTTTTCCATGTCTCTATGTTTAGAAAATGTGTTGGATATCCGAAATCTATAGTTCCCTTAGAAGGTTTAAGAGTTAAGGATAAACTCTCTTATGAAGAAATTCCGGTTGTGATTCTAGACCGGCATGTTATAAAGTTGAGACATAATGAAGTTGCTTCCGTGAAAGTGTTGTGGAGGAATCATTTACTTGAGGGTGCTACATGAAAAGCCGAAGCTGATATGATGTCCCGATATCCTCATATCTTTCCTTCTACCCCTACTCTAGCTTGATGTAATGAATTCCTCATGGTTTACTTTTGTTTGTTATCATGTGTCTTAACTATTCCATGATTTCCTTATTATGCATGTTCATGAAAAGCTTGAGTTTTGAGAAAATGAGTCAAGTTGATTGATTTCTACATGTTTATGTGCATATGAGTATGAATTGCATATAGACTACATGATATGATGATATGAGTTTGTTTTAGCTTAGAGTTGATGTTTCCTCCTCGATATGCGCATTTATGTGATTGCATGCATGATGGGCTGCTAGTTTTGAGTTTTTTCTTTCGTAAGGTAATTAGAATTCCATAAGAGGACGAATGTTCCCAAGGGGGAAATAATGTAAAACCTCGATATCTAGTAGACTAAGCAAGGGGCTAGTTGACATGTCACAAGCCATTGTTTTGGAGCCTTGGCACCCTTCACGAGGGCCACATGGCATGATGCTACCCGCAGTAGCTCACAAAACCAAGCCAAAAGGGGGCTTCTTTCCCACGAGCGCCATGATGGGTCGTGGTGGACAACATGGAGCGTGGTGTTGCCCGTGAAGAGGGAGACAGTAGCCCCTCTGGGGAAGACCATCCACACTAGCCACATGACGGCTCGTGAAGGCCAAGACGGACCGGGAGGCGGGATCGTGGTGAAGGTGCAGTTTGGGGGGAGCCTTTCCAAGCCATTGGTCAAGGACCACGACTGCCACTACGGATCGTGAAGTCCTTGACGGCTCTTATGGGTTTCCATCAAGTGGTTGTGTCAGTTTTAAGTTAAGCGGCTGTTAGGTCTTTTCTGAAATTCTTTAAAACAATACTATGTCGTTTTGCCCATGTCTAGGTCCCCCTATATTAGTGATTTTAACCCAAATTCCAACCCATTCAAGTCATTCTCTCAAATTCACCAAAAGAAATCAAGTTCTTCCTCTCCCAAATATTTCCCTCTCTAGAAACTTGAAGAAGAAAAAGAAGGGTGAAGCTAGGGCTCAAGGTCAAGTCTCCATTCTCCAATTGTTTGTGGGTTTTGATAGCAAGGTATGATAGCCTTTTCATCCATGGAATCCTTGCACCCATGGAGCCCCTAAGTTCTCTAATTGAAAAGTAGAAATTCCCCAATTTGAATTAGGGTTTTATTTTAAGTAATGGGTGTTTATGAATGTTGATTCAATTGATTGAATTATGGTTGTTTATGCATGAATTGAGAAGATTCTATGCTTTTTATGATGAAATTCTATGTACCAATGCTTAGCCCATGTTTCTAAAATGAAATTGATGTAAATGGGTTTTATAGGATAAATAAGATGTGAAATGTATTGCTTTGAGATTGAAGCGTAAGTGATGATAATTATATGAATTGCTTTTCGAGTAAAGCATATATTGTTAATTGATGATTATTGTTGTAATTGTTGTGGAAGGGATCTTTCCCACATGATTTTCTTATGTATGAATGTGAAAGGTCTTCTCACATTGAATGATTCTAGGTAAAAAGGATTGCTCACCTAAAATGAATCTAAGCTTAGGAACAATCAATTTGATCAGACTAGAGGCGATTACCCATGACCTCTAATGAGAAGAATATGAGGCGATTACCCATATTCCTTAGAGTTGGACTAGAAGAGAATACTCATGATCCTAAGTAAAAGACAAGAGGCGACTACCCATGATCCCAAGGTAAGAAGGGCTAGAGGCGATTACCCATGATCCTTTATAGGAAGGCAAGAGGCGATTCCACATGTCTTTAAAAGATAATCTAGTATGTCTTATGATAGATGGTGAGCTTGGATTGTTGCTTGAGTTTGCCTTCTATGATGAGTAAGACTAGTGGCGGTTACCCATATCTCGACCAAGTATAAATTGAGGTTACTTCAAGAAGTACCCCTAATATGTGAAATGATCTATTATGTGCATTGATTATGCTTTATGACTTAATTTGTCTAACTCGTATGTTATGTTTATGCAAGCCATCATATTTAGTACATTTTGTACTAGCACATACTCCTGCCTACATTTCTTATCCAAATGTAGGGTCCGACATTCCTGATTCTCATCCCCGTGGCTAGGTATTTTAGTACAAGAAGAAGTTTAAGATTGGTGAGTCCTCATATATCTAAGGATATGGCCACTACTTTCCTTATATTATTTTCAATTAGAGTTTTGAACATTGATGTACGAGCTACGTCCTGAGATTCTATTGTATTAGATAGTTTTTGAGACAACTGTATTAGACTTCTATTTTGTTTTACAAAACTTTGGTTATGTTGAAAATCTTTTAAATCTTATTGATTTCTATTATCTTGACTATGAAAGCTAGGTGGCTTATATGAGGCCTCTTGAGGTCTTTTATGCCATGTTAAAATCTGGGAGGGTGCCCCTCGGTCGTGACAAAATAAGAGTTAAAGAGTTTATTATAGTATTTTTAAATACATCTGAGTTATTATCTACTAATTTAAAAGAATTCTTTATAATGCATCTTTAATGTTTCTTTTATATTGAACTGAGTTGAGTACTTCTGAGTTTGTGTATCTTTGAGTATCCTTAGTATCATTGAGTTGAGTTGAGTTAAGATGAGGTGAGTATGTTCTTCCTATGAGCTACATGGAATCCGATGTCGTGTAACCCCACACCAAAAGAAGGTGTCCTACTTGCCTAAGGTAAAACTAAATGTATAGCTATAAGGTGGATCCACTAGTTAAAAGGCCTATGTGGGCACATAGTTATGGGATAGGGAGATTGCTTCTAGAAACCCGCCCTATTGCATTGTCCGAGGGGCTTCCATCTCATGAGTATCACTTGGATCACCCACCCTATTGCATTGGTTGAGGGGCCTTTTCCTCATTGTCCATATCAGCTCGGTGCTAAGCATTATTTCCCAAATTATACATTAATAGTCCTTGAATTATATTTACATGTGTGAAGGAATACTTTATCCTTCATTCAATTCAATTCATCAAAGTAGCTCATAGATTCATTAAAGTGAGAATGTACTTTCAATTTTAGAATCATAATTAGTATGTGAGAATAACTTTCACACCAAGATCAAGTCTTCTCATGAGAATGGGCATTCAATTAACATAATAGGATCATCATGGCCATGTACATTTCTTGCATAATAATGTGTAAAGGTACATATGGGAACTATACTTTCAATTAACAACATTGATACATCATAATCATGTTTATGTATGGAGTTTGTGTGTGTCTAATTGTCCTTGCAATGACACAATCAACAACATTATCATCCTAGACACTTCCCTCTCAAAGTTTTCATAAGTATGTACATAATATCTCAATCATGTATCACTCAAATATATTACATTCAAGGATCATTGACCATGTATATCAACACATCTAACATTTATCATAATAGACATGTATATAATCATAACTGAAATAGTTAATTCATTTGCATGTTTAAGCTCATGTACTAACATTATATGTCATGTGGGTAAAGTCCTTCGACAATAGTACCATATACAATTCAACATGCACAATGGCTTTCTTCTGAAAGACTCAATATTCATAGTTCATTCCTTTTAGCCTTTACCTTTAAAGCCCTAGTAGTCATCTTCATAATATGAGCATTAATCTCAAGAAATACCTCACATGGTCAACATGTAAACCTAGCACTCAAGGTAGACTAACCATATGCTTCATTCTTACTCAATTATAGTCATATAGCATCAAGTAAACTAAATCTCAATACCACTCAACCATGTTTGATCATGTAAGACCTAATCAAATTCATTCATGTCAACAAGATTCACTCATAAGCAATTCATGTTTAGGTGATCTAATCTAAGGCAATTCATCAAGAAGTTCATCAATTTTAGAAGGCCACATATAAACCCTCAATTTTCCTCTTTTATGACATAACCCTAGGCTACATCAATTTAACCTTAGAATCTTAGGTTAATCTATAATACATGTAGAATTATACTTAAATCATGTAATTACATCATAATCAACTCATATTCAATCAATTGAATCAACTTCTAACAACATTCACAATGTAGAGAAGAGCCATAGCTAGGGTTGGGGAAAACTCATGGATTCTTTGGAATTCAAGTTAAAATCAGTAGTATCATCAATAACAAACATAATTCAACCTTTAAGAACAACTTTGAAAGAAATCCATGGGGTTGAGTAGAAACCCTAGCTAATTGGGTTTTCTAGAATTGAGTTAAATGATTTTGAAAGGGATCCTTGGGTTATAGCTTCTCAAGGATGAAGAACTCCCATACCTTAGGTGTAGAATCCTTCCAAATTTTTATGGAAAAACTCCTTTTTCAAGATCTAACTTGGTTTCCTTCTTGGTTCTTCAATGGAGTTTCTAGAGAGAAGATTCTTGCAGAGAAGTGGTGGTTTTGATTTGGGGTTTTGAAGTAATGAGATCAAAATTAAAGTTTAGCACTTTTAATACTCTTAAATTACCATAAATAACTTAAAATAACTGTCCCCCAACTTATTAGGACTTGGGGTGAATTTACCAATTCACCCCCCACAATGGCTGAACCAAGATAGCAAACCAGGTGCAAACGATGCCCACCAAACCACGGTCCGTGGTTTGGTCTACGCCATTCCTGGTCAAACGTGGTTTGGGGCTGTGGCTTAGCAAACTGGCACTTGACCTACGGATCAAGAGCATGAGCCGTATATCAATTTACTAGCCGTGGTTTGCATCCACAGTTCACAAGGATTTTGCCAACTTTTGCTTTAAGGGAAGCCTTGGGGTTAGGCTTTAGGGTCCCCCTGAAGGACCCTTGGTTGGTCCTTTGGGGGTAATACCTTAATGTTTAATCCCTATAACCCTCATTCTATGTTCGGGAAGTCAATATACAGCCTAAAACCAAACATCAAACTCAAAAGATCACATGTAAGGCTCTAGTTTCACCTATTAGTTTCCATTAGACTCTAGCTTGGCCTTACTACTTTCCTGGGTTGTTACATTATCTCCCCCTTAGGAACATTAGTCCTCGAATGACACTTTAAACAGTTAATGGAATTAAAGACTCAAGTCTAGCAGCCCAATCATGAATGAAAACACTACAATAATGCACAACTCAAAATACATTGTTCACAATGTGCACTTATTCAAAGAGGAAGCATCCACTTAAACGCAACATGTTCCATGCAATACAAGGAAGTATGAATTATATCTAAACAACCTATTTATGCATGAGATTCTCATAATTCATTCTCATAATTCATCATGTTCAAGAAGGAACTACCATCTCCTAACTAAAACATGTTCATTTATTCATCTCATGAGGTACAATAGGCAACTCTTATTCAAAGCACTCCAACATGAGGGAAACATTTCACATAAACTCATTTCCCTTCAAAACATAAGTTTTCATGAACATGCGTTATATAAAGAAGTCATGGCAAAATATAAGCACATAGCCACATAATTAGGTAGGCATATCATTTTCCCCCCTTAGGAGTGAGCCTATACCATCACTTCTAAACATCATTAATCACAAAATCATAGGAAAATTACATTTTTTCATTAAAAGCAAGCTCAACACAATCTACATGATGCCCAAGTGCCATTTCATCAAAGACACAACAAGGCATGTTCATCACATCATCTCATGAAGTCAAATATGCTATCTCCATACTAGGATGCACAACAACATAAGGAACATGTAAATCATGAAAAATCCATTTTACACAAAGTAAGAATCTTTCAAAAACATACAAAACATAAGGAGATCATAGAAATTTATAAAACACTCATGACCCCTAGATATAGAACAAGCCCAAAAAGGAACTCTTAGTCTCAAGCTAGTATAGGAATAGAAGAAGAAATGAGGATATCAGGACTCTCAATCAATGTTGCTACTCAAGCACATGATCTCCCCCTTAGGAGTAAGCTCCTTTTTACAAAAGCCTCAAATACTACTCCTTTCAACAAACTCAAGGCATTATCAAGATTCATTATAACCTTACCGGGGTCTAAAACTAATAGATGTCTAATAATCATGCATCCAAGCCCTACCAAGGTTAAAAAAAAGTAACTCTATGGAATCAAGGAATTATTGGACGCACATAACATCCGAGACTCCAAAATCGTGAAATGGGTCAAGGAGAACTTATCAACTAAGGCTAGATGAGAAATGGAAGGAGACATAAGGATATTGGGACATCTCATTGGCCCTTGTTCTCCCAATTAAGCACTTTCAACTAACACCCTCACTAAAATACCCTTCCTCAACATTTTCATGGAAGCACTTTCTCACTCTTCTATTTATTAACTTGCCGGTCTAAGATCCCAATTGGTACTTCTAAATTTGAGAGGTTCTCGTCTAAGCAGTCTTGCTCACAAGAAACCTTACCAACGCTACTCAAAGTCTCATATGGGCCTACAAAATCAGGACTACACTTCTCAACTCACTACACCTTTTAAGGTGAGAGTATCAAGCAAGCCTAATTCATTAACATCAAGGGCACTTAATGACCTTACCATGTAAGCACATTATCCCTCACTTGGGGTAAGTCTATACAAACTCTTTACAACATCTCTTCCTTCAATTCTAAGGTCGGAGCAAGTCATAACTAAATCTTCACACTCATCACACAATGTGATTCTAAAACAAGGAGGATTACACTTCTATCCTCTTTTAAATGAGTTTACTCACTCAACCATTCTAGGCATCACTTAAACACCACTATCCATCCAAATCCAAGACATCATAAAACTTATTATGGCTAAGTTGGGTTATACTAACAACTATATTTGGCCATAATTAAACCCATGAATACTAAGGACAACACAAAAGTTCATCATATCCCATTTATCAAGTCAGAAAGGACAAGTATCGCCGGAACAGGAATAAGCATGAAACACATAACGGGAGAAACATTAGGAGGATACACTTGTTCATCTCTAGCTTGAAGAGCATCAGACCTAATTTTCTTCCTTTCTTTACCCCTAGTGGCAAGTTCCGAGCAATCTCTTATTTTGTGGTCACTCGTACCACATCTATAACAATCCTTCGTGGCGGCTAGACACTTACCATCAGCTTCTTTCCATAGCTAGCACAAGTAAGCCTAATCACATAAGACCCACTACCACTCACTCCTTGAGATTTTCGGGTAGACACGTCCTTTTGGTTAAACTTAGGGGGAATATTGGAAAAGCTTTGTCCATGAAACCTTTTATCTCTTTCCATTCTACCAGGGTTGGATCAAGACAATTCTAGACCATTTCATCCCTTATCACCACCTTTGGTGGGATCTACCAACCAACCATGTCTAGGTAAGCACCCTACTCAAAATGACCATACTTAAGGTCAATCTTAAAAGAAAACTAACTCTTTGAAGTTGGTCAACACCTACACTCCTCTTCCTTACCTCAACTAGGTGGTACAAGCACCCTCAAAGTCTACCTTAAGACACAACATAATCCAAACTTATGGCATGAATTTCTCCCTTTTTCACTCTTGGATAGGCTCATTCGGGAAATAACAATTTGACTATACGGGTTCTATCATCAAATAAACATAACCTCACTATCACCTTGCTATGTAGGCACACTATCTCCCCCTTAGGATTAATACTACACAAATTCTTCTAACCAATCTTCATTACAGGCAACTATGAATCATTATTCACACGAAAGGCAATATCACAAACTATTACCTCAGATCTCACAAGTCACATAGTCATAATTGACATCACAACCAACCTTTTTTCTCTTGCTCCTTGTAGCAAGAGCCCTTCAAGTGATCATACCCTAAAGACCATCCGATAAGGAATAGGAAAAAGACCTTATGAAGTTAAGCTCTATATTCATAAAATGTTGCGCACTTCACATTTATGAACAAGACTCTACTAGATGTGGTTTGAGACATCCTCAAAACCATCTCAAAAACCTTATGCTCTGATACCACATTTATCACAACCTGGGGTTACCCCCTAGAAGTAACACGGCGTAATTAACCCTGAAGGGGTCGGATACAAGCCTCATAGCATTCATGAACATTTAAGCATAGGAAAATAGTGTGAATTTGAAACTTTTCTTACAGTCGAAGTCTCTTATAAAATAAAAGATAATTTATGACACTATGTCTCAAACCATCTATTATACTTGGAATAAAATTCTTCAAATACAAATCTTAGGGACACATGCCCTACAAAAAAAGTCTAAAACATAATAAAAAGTCAATAAAGAACATAAGGTTGAGCCCTCGAATATGACGAGGACTCACTAATCTTCTTCTTCTTGATCTCGTATGATCCTAGCCACGAGGATATATTCCAATATCTCAAAAGCCTACACTTATAGAATATGTAGAAAGATGGGGTTAGCAGAAAAAGTTCAAAGTATGGAAGCCATGCACAAAACCATTAAAACATGCATGAAAAGGGACATTTCATTTCAAATCATGCTTTATGCCATTTTTGAACATCATCTTTGAAAGAGTTGGGGAATGCAACCAATAAACCAAATCACATACATTTCACTATAGCATGAGAGATATCATTAGAATAACAAGCATAGTCTCCAACATCAATATGATACACATCCCAATCTTCACAATACATAGACTCCGATCGTAAAATAATGCAAAGTCAAATACCAATATCATCTATCATTAACAAATCAGCACATAAGCAACCCCTAAGAAACACTTGTGCAATGTATGGTATCTAAGATGCATTTACAATGTACAACACAAGCCAAAATCATCTTTATACTCTTTTCATAGTCAAGCGATAAGCTTAGTAACCCTTAAGGAACACTTGTGCAATGTGTGGTTAGGATCTCATAATACCAACCCTACTAAGTACTCCTTTGAAGCTACCTTAGTCAAGCATTTCATCTTTTGACCTCATTATAATCAATAGTCACAAATCAGGAAATAGTCAGGTACATTACTTGAATTATAAGGAAAGTCATTCATAACAACCATCCATTCAATATACATGCATGCATTCAAATCTCATCATAATTCAAATGAACTATCCCATGACATCCTACTAAGTCTACTTACGCAATGTAAATGTGAAGTCCCATACCCCCACTCCTACTAAGTAAAACTCATTAAGAAGTCATAGTATAGTTCATGTTTCATTCATTATATTTATTATATAGGGAAACGTTGCCATAACCAACATAAACATGTGAGCTACATAGAATCTGGTGTCGTGTAACCCCACACCGAAATAAGGTTTCCTACTTGCCTAAGGTAGAACTAAATGTATAGCTATAAGGTTGATCCACTAGCTAAAAGACCTATGTGGGCACATAGTTATGGGATAGGGAGTTGGCTTCTAGAAACCAGCCCTATTTCATTGGCGAAGGGGCTTCCATCTCATGAGTATCAGTTGGATCACCCACCTTATTGCATTGGCAGAGGGGCCTTTTCCTTATTGTCCATATCCAGTTGGTGCTAAGTATTATTTCCCATATTCAATCAATTGAATCAACTTGTAACAACATCCACAATGTAGAGAAGTGCCATAGCTAGGGTTGGGGAAAACTCATGGATTCTTTGGAATTCAAGTTAAAATCATCTAAAATCAGTAGTACAATAAATAAAAAACATAATTCAACCTGTAAGAACAACTTTGAAAGTAATCCATGGGGTTGAGTTGCAACCCTATCTAATTAGGTTTTCTAGAATTGAGTTAACAGCTTTTGAAAGAGCTCCTTGGGTGATAGCTCCCAAGGATGAAGAACTCCCATACCTTAGATGTAGAATCCTTCCAAATTCGTATTAACAACTTTGAAAGGAATCCATGGGGTTGAGTTGAAACCCTAGCTAATTGGGTTTTCTAGAATTGAGTTAAAAGCTTTAGAAAGGGCTCCTTGGGTGAGATTCCCAAGGATAAAGAACTCCCATACCTTAGATGTAGAATCCTTCCAAATTCATAATGAAAAGATCCTTATTCAAGCTCTAACTTGGTTTTCTTCTTTGTTCTTCAATGGAGTTTTTAGAGAGAAGATTCTTTGAAAGAATGTGAGGTATTGATTTGGGTTTATGAAGTAATGAGATGAAAATTAGAATTTAACACTTTTAATATTCTTAAAATACCATAAATAACTCAAAATAACCGTCCCCCAACTTATTAGGACTTGGGGTGAATCTACCAATTCACCCCACAATGGCCGAAACAAGAAATCAAACCAGGTGCAAACGACGCCCACAAACCTCGGACTGTGTTCTGGACTATGCCCCATCCTGGTCAAACGTGGTTTGGGGCTGTGTCTTAGCAAAGTGGTCCTTCACCTACGTAGATCAATCTACTGGTCGTGGTTTGCATCCGTAGTTCACAAGATTTTTGCCAATGAAAAGAGGTGTCCTACTTGCTGAAGGTAGAATCTTAAACTTCTAGCTCAAGTGGATCCACTAGCTAATCAACCTATGGGGCACATATTTTTGGGATAAAACTATTGCTACTAGAAATCTAGCCTCTACTACGGGCGAGCTTCCAACTCTTGAGATTACTTTGGAAATCCGGCCTCTACTAAGGGAGAGCTTCCATCTCACTGTAAATATCCACTCGGTGCTAAGCATCAATTCCCTCAGAATAGTCATTTCTTACTTGACTTCATTACTCTTTAAAAGGTACCATTGGTGAACGAATTCAAGCTAGTTTTATTAGGATACTTCCTCGTCTTTGATCAATTAGGTGAGAAAGCCTTTCAATCTAAGAATCCTTTCTATGTAAGAAAACCTTTCACATCATGCTAGTATGTGTTTTAGTGAGAATATCCTTTCACAACACAACATTATTATTGGTACTTTACTCTAAAAGGAACCTTAAAACATTTGCATAGATTTCATAAACAAATGCATAAGTCCATAATTTACCTCTTGAGGTCAAAACCAACTTTCTATCATGAACTCTTAGAAAATATGGATTAGATATGGATTTCGTCATAAATACATGTAAAGCTTGTAGTACATGCTTAACTTTATAAAACTCTTTCTTGAAGATGAAAATCTCACATCATATGATTCATAACATGAAAATATAGAGGATTGCATGGGTTCATAGGAAAATAATCATAAAATCATAATGTATCATTAATTCATACATAATATATCATAATTAAATCATTTAATCCAACATTAAAAGGTACCCATGCTAATTGAAGAAAACCCTAACTCAATTAGGGAATTCGACCATTTGAAATAGAGGAATTTGGGAACTCCTTGGATGAAAGGAATACATGGATGAAAACTATCATACTTGAGTCTAAATTCTAGCCTTCAATGGATGAATTGAAACCTTAGCTTGAAACCCAAGGTGAATTCTTCAGCTTATTCTTCTTTTTCAAGTTTCTAGAGAGAGGATAATTTGTGATAAATTTGGTTTTATTTTTGTGAAATTGGAAGAGTGAAGTAAATGGGTTAATTTGGGGGTTAAAAGACTTATATATGTGTCCTAAACATAGGAAACATGATATAATATAGGAATTAATTAATTAAGAAAAGACCCAACAGCCCCTAACAATAACTGACAGCTGGCCAATAATGCACCCCAGTCGATAGGCCATGGTCTAACCCACGGTCCGTCCTGGTGGACCATGGTTGGCCATCATAAAATCTATTTTTGGCCCTCTAACCACGGACCCTAACCAAGGAACATGGTCTGGCCTATGGTCCATAGGTCAGGGCATGTTTTTTAGCCTCTACACCACTTTAGGAAGGGGCATCCACAGACCACACCTACGGTCCGTTGTCCCATCAACGGGCCGTGTGTGGCCCTCATGGTTGGCACTTGCAATTTCCCAAAATCTGGTTCATTTCCCTGTTTTGGATACGGGGTGTTACACTAGGCAAACTGTTGACCGCATCCGTCTCCTGAGGATACACCTCAATTGTCACGATCCACAGCTACCCCCTAGATGTGATAAGGTGTACAAGACTCCGAAAAGTCTCATACAAGCACCATAGCATATCATAACATAAGAACATAGGGAAAAAGTGCGAAAATATAAAAATTTTCTTTACAATGGAAGTCTTTTATAAGAGCAAGAGGGAATCTACAACACTATGTCTCAAACCATCTATAACTCTTGAATAAAATGTTAGGGACATGACCCTTACAAAAGTCTAAAACATAAAAGAAAGACCTTAAGGGGATAGTGGGTCTGTCCTCGAAGCGATGAGGGCTCACCAAATCTTCAACTCCTTGCTCCTTAGAAATCTATCTTCCAAGAATAGAACTCACGTCTCCAATCCCTACACTTTGTAAAAATGTAGAATAAATATGGGTTAGCACAAAAATGTACCAAGTATGATAGTCATGCATAAAAATCCTTAAAACATGCTAAAAGGGACATTTTAGTTGAGACCATGTTATATGCAAATTTTGAACATCATATTTGAAATAGTTGGGGAATGTAACCCATAAGACAACTCATGAACCATTTATCATAGCAGAAAGAATATCAACATAATCACAAACAATGTCTCCAACATAATGCATACACCAATCGTCATAATACATAGTTCACATACATGATTAAATATCAAGATCATATCGTCATAGTAGAACCATCACATAAGTAACCCTAGGTCATACTTGTGCAATACATAGATAGGATCCCATAATCCTATATACTCTAAGTACAACTTTTAGGCCACCATGCTAAGGCTTATCACGCTTTGACCTCACCCATAGTCAATAATCATATACAAGAAAACATTCATATTCGCAGTTTATAACAAGTAAAGTCACTATTAGAAACACTCCATATAATACATGCTTAAATTGATATATCTTCATGGCATAAGGAAACCACACCATAACCCCTTTCAAAGTCTACTTGTGCAATGTATAAGTGAAGTCCCATACCCCCACTCATACTAAGTAAATCTCATTAAGAAGTCATAAGTAGAGTTCATGTTCATATTGATAATTCATATAAAGCATGCATTAACTCATAAATCATCATGTCATAAGAGAAACATACCATGATCACTCTCAAAGCATACTTGTGCAATGCATGAATAAAGTCTCATATCCCCATTCATACTAAGTAGAACTTCTTGAGGAACCATAGTACATAATTCATTTTCTTGTCATAATTCACATTCTTGTCATATAGGGAAATATAGCCTTAACCGACATAGACCATGTTAGCTACATGGAATCCGGTGTCTTACCCCTCACCGAAAATAGTTGTCCTACTTGCCTAAAGTAGAACTCATATACTAGTTTTTAGGTGGAT
This sequence comes from Solanum microdontum, assembly GCA_036250385.1. Taxonomy (NCBI): domain Eukaryota; kingdom Viridiplantae; phylum Streptophyta; class Magnoliopsida; order Solanales; family Solanaceae; genus Solanum; species Solanum microdontum. The sequence goes on along the minus strand of JAJONQ010025788.1, from coordinate 27,630 downwards.
CCACTATCTAAAGACGTATGTAGGCACATAATTATTGGATAAGGAGACTGTTACTAGAAAGCCGGACTAACTAACGTAAAGGTTTCCATCTCATGAGATAACAATCTTGGGAACCTGGACTAACTATCGTGAAGGAACCCATTGTGAAGCCGGACTAACTGGTGTGAAGCTTCCATCTCATTTTCATATCCTCTCGGTGCTATGCATAATTCCCTTTAAGTTCATGTTAAGTCTTGACTTAAGTTCATGGTTATGGAAGAATGCACTAGGCACTCAAACCAACATGATATCATAATAGCTCATAGATTTATTAGGTGAGAATGTCCTTTCAATAATATGTGAGTAAACATTTCACATCATATTCATAGTGTGTTCATAAGAATAACTTTTCATTCAACACAACAAGATCATCATAGTCATACATAATTCATGCATCATAATGTGTAAGGGTAAAGGGGAGAATGAACTTTCCAATCAATACCACAAATACACAATAGTCGTAGGATCTTCACTTTCTAAGTGAATCATGAGCTCATACACAATTCTTATCAACATGTACAAACCCTAATAATTTTGCCTTTCAAGGGCCATGAATCAACCTCAACCCATACATTTAGAATTACTACATTTAGATAAGGGGAATATCATGATTCAATAACTCAATCAACACCTTATTCACATCATAGTCATGTTGATGCATGGGGTGTGTGTGCTTGATTGTTCTTTCAATGACAAAATAACAACATTATCATCATATATACTTCACTCTCAAGGTGTTCATAAAACATGCACATAGTATCATAATCATGCATACCCCTCATATCTTTCATTCAAACACCATATTAACTCATCACATCTAGCACTCACTAAATGAGACATATATATAATCATAACTCAAGTAAATCATTCCTTTCATGCATAAACTCATATGTTCATATTATAGGTCATGTGGGTCAAGTCCTTCCACAATAATACAATGTACAATTCAACCTTCATAATAGCTTCCTTCTTAAAGCCTCAACATTCATTGCTCATTCATTTTAGCTTTTACTCTTTAAGCCTTAGAAGTCATCTTAATACTACAAGCATAACTCTCAAGCAATACCTCACATGGTCATCATGTAAACCTAACTCTCAAGGTAAACTAACCAAATGCTTCATTCTTAACCTAGTATAGTCATATAGCATCAAGTAAACTAAATCTCAATACTACTCAACCATGACCCATCATATAAGCACTAACCTAATTCAGTCATGTCTACAAGCTTTACTTATAAGCAATTCATATTTAGGTCATCTAATTTAAGGCAATTCATGAAGAAATTCATCAATCTTAGAAGATCACATCTAAACCCTCAATTTTCCTCTTTCATGACATAACACTAGACTATATCAATTTCACCCTAGAATCTTAGATTAATCAATAATACATGTATAATCATATTAAAATCATGCAATTACACTATAATCATAGAATCTTCATTCTCAATATAAATATTGAAGCACATACATAATTCTCAAGTTCATGTACAAATTGTGAGGAAGATGAACTTTTTATTTTGATTTGGGTCTTTGTGAAAATGAGTTTGATTGGGTGTTTAATGACTAAAAATACCTTCCATATTTATTTAAATCTAGTATTAAATATACCCATTTAAAAATAGGACTTAAAAATGGTATTTACAAAATTGCCCCTTGACCCCATGGAATTGCCAAAAAAACTAAGGCAGCGTTCAAGGGTGCTTGTGAGGGAAGTGATGCCTTTCGCCTTCCATGAATCCTCTCTTGAACTTATACTTAATCAAATTTTTGGGTCATTTACCTTCCTTGAACCCTCACTTGAACATATACTTAGTCAATTCTTTGGGCTATTTTACAACTCCAAATTATGCATAAAACTTTAAGACTCAAACGGTAGGCTCTAGTTTCACCTATCAATTTTCCGGGTGTTACATCAATACCCTTACTAGAAATAATGTGACCAAGAAATTCTACGGACCGTAGCCAAAACTCAAGCTTGCTTTCTTTGCAAAGAGTTGTTGGTCCTTAGGAATCCTCAAATGATCAATATTTGCATTCTCACTTCTCCAATAGATCAATATATCATCAAATGAACACAATTAGAGATATGTCGAGGTATTGTTAAGCACCCTATTCATCAAATCCATGAACGCCTCCGGAGCATTAGTCAACCCAAACGACATTTCCAAAAACTCATATTTATCATATCGAGTTCAAAAAGTCACCTTCAGAATGTCATCTTCATTCACCATCAAATTGGTGATAACCCAACCGAAGGTCTATCTTAGAGAAGTAACTTGCTCCTTGAACTTGGTCAAATAAATCAACTATCCTTGGAAAAGGATATTTATTCTTAACGGACACCTTGTTCAAGTGATGATAGTCAATACACATATGAAGAGAACCATCCTTCTTTATAACAAACAAAGTTGGACCACCCCATGGAGAGATACTCAGTCGAATGAAACTCTTATCCAACAAATCAATCAACTTTTCTTTTAAACCTTAAGTTCAGCTGAAAGCATTTGGTATGGAGGAATAGAAATATGTTGCGTATTTGGGAGAAAGTCAATACCGAAGTATATTTTCCTTTCTAGAGGAGTACCGGGTAAGTAATCTTGGAACACCTCCGAAAACTCATTCACAATGGCGATCGACTCACGAGTAGTGGTTTCGAAATCCACATCCCTCACCCTAACTAGATGGTAAATGCAACCCTTAGAAATCATCTTTCTAGCTTTAAGACAAGAGAGAAACTGACCCTTAGGCATAGAATTCCCCCTTTCCACTCTAGGACAAGATCATTCGAAAACTAAAACTTAACTACACGAGTTCTACAATGAATAGAAGCATAACATCAGTGCAACCAATCCATATCAACGATAATATCAAAGTCTAGCATATTAAGCTCTACCAGGTCGACAAGAGTAACTCTATTGGGCAAAGAAACTGGACACTTTATATAGACCCTCTTAGCCACAATTGAATCACCAACAAGAGTAGAGACATAAAAAGGATCTAACAATACATGAGGGAGCACATCATATCTCATAGACACATATGGCATCACAAAAGACAAGGTAGCACCGGATCAAGTAAAGCATAAACATCAAGTTGGAAGACTTTCAACATTTCGGTAACCACATCGGGAGAACTCTCTTGATCACCACGAGTCTGAATGTATTACCCCGTATTCTAGTATGCTAAACTAGAGCTAAAATGGAAGGGGCAAAAGTTTAGGAAGAGGTCAAGGACCTAAGCTACCAAGGAAGAGTGAAGGAGAACTTGTTTTTCTTTGTACCTTGTTGGCGAATGGGCAGCATTGTCGCCCAAGGGACTTGGCGAGTCACCCATGTCCCCTTTGGGTGGCCTAGTGGGCTCTCCCCACGACCTAGCTACTAGAATATTAGGTGAGCTAGATCGGGAATCGCCTACTTGGTTGGAGAATTGCCCAAGGCCCCCCTCCATCGCCCAAGTGAGCTGCCCTTTAAGGGAGCATACTGGAAAATTGGGCGAGCCGAGGATCCATTAGGTGTGTCACCTAGTACTATTGGCAAGCCAAGTGGTGCATTAGGCTAGCCAAGTAGTGAGGGGTAATTAATTTTAAGTTGAAACCTTAAGGGTCTTTAGTTTTCTTCCAAAATTGAAAATACATTATTTTATTCTTTTTCTAGCAAGTATATGAGCTTTTTAGACTCAAGTTTTCTTGAATTAATTCATTCTCGCTAGAACCCAAAGAAAACCCAACTTCATCCCCTCCAAAGAATATTTCTCTATCTAAGAAAACCCAAGGCTTGAAGTAGAAGATAGAGTTTGAAGCCTAGGTCAAGAACAAAGACTCCATTATTGTTGAAGGCTTGTGTAGGGCTCTGAATAAAGGTATATTTAGCTTATTAATCTATGGGTTCTTCCACCCATATAGTCCCTAGATTTCCCCAAATTTGTGAAGAAGAACCCCAATCTAAGATAAGTTTCTTCCAATGTGTGGGTTTAGTTTGGTATGATTCCAGTTAGTTGGATAATACTTACTTATGATTAATTTAGTGTTGATTCATGATTTTACGATGAATTTATGTGAATTCCATGGTTAACCGTAGATTTTAGTTATGTGGGTTATGCCATGAAAAGTGAAATTGAAGGTTCTAAGGTGATCTTCTACAATAGATGTTATGGATAAGTAATTTACAAGAATAAAAGCATGTGTACATTAATTTATATTAGCTTTATGAATGCATGATAGATCATGATTTGTAGTGATTCAATTTGGGACTTTATGATGAATTATGACTATAATTGCCTATGACTAAGGCTTGTGATTATTATTTCTTGTGATATAAACAAATATGATGATTTTAGAGTAAATATTGAGAGTAGGGCTTGAAAGAAAATATGATGATCACTAGAGTTGTGGTGGAAGGCTTTTACCCACATGACCTACCTAGAACTATATGAATGCATGTATGTAGAATGTGAAAGGTCTTATCACATAGAATAGTTCTAGATTGAAAGGTTAATCACCTACAATGAATCAAAACATGTTAGAATAGAATAGCTTGAAGTTGTGACATATGATCCTTTCATGTATAGCTTGTTTAGGTAGCATGAGTTAGGAGACTTCATGGTAGCTTGGGATTGAGGAATTACACTCTCCTAAGGTTAGCTTGAATTAGAATTTGTAGGATGCTTTTCATGGTAGCTTGAATTAGAGTAGGCATGATAGCCTGGGATTGAGGATCCATACTCTCCTAAGGGTAGTTTGAACCAGCATTGTTAGAAAGCCTCCATGGTAGCATGACTTAGTTAGGCCAAGACCATTTCATGATAGCTTATGATTTGAATATTCATACTCCTGTAAGGGTAGCTTAGGATTTGACGTTTCATACTCTCCTAAGGGTATCTTAGGGTTGAGGATTCATACTTCCCTAAGAATATCATGCATTTTATTGGATGTTTGCATTGTAACTAAGTTGGGGTACTTGTACTCTTCCTTGTATAGCTTGGTTTGCATGATAGTGTGTTCTCCCATGGTAGTTAGGTCTAGCCTAGTAGGGTGCTATTTTTTATAGTCTAGAATGATATCTAGTAATCATTGAGTATGATAGCCTAAAGAAGTACTTTGTGGGAATGGTAGTATGGGATGCTATTCATACATGGCACAAGTATGACTTGAAGCTATTTATGAAGTGTTCTCTTATGTGATGTATGCTTAGTTTGGATTGTTGTTATAGTTGCCTTCCATGATATGGTTGACTTAAGTTGATAGTTCCTTGTCTATATGAAGTAGATCAAGAGTGACACCTATAAATGGTAGGTATGAATAAGGTGACTTCAAGGATATGCTTAGTGTGTGGGGTATTATGGAATGTCACCCATGCATTGCACAAGTGTGATTTGAGGTTACTTAGGAGTATTGATGTGAGGTCAAAATACATATTTTTAATCATTATTTGCCTCACATTTATTATTTATATTTGTCTTTTTTGAGCAAAAAATTTATAGATTGTGTTAAATAATATATTTTATTTGTATGAATAAATTGGTGGGAAAATGAAGAAGTTTGGAGCTAAAACGAATTAAAAATGAAAGATTGAAAAAAAAAATCAAGCAGGTAGCTTAATGAATTAAATTTAATAAAGTAATATATTTATATATATAAGGAAATGGCGGCTGCAAATTGTGGAATTTCAATTTTTACTCGTGCTTCTTGCTGTTGCCACGTGGCAGAAAGTGAATTGTGCAGAATTATGGAAGGCAGCGCACCAGGAAAATCAAGAAATCACTCGTACAATACGGAAAATCCAATTTAATTGGATTTTAATCTCCTAATTTGTCTTACACTCGATTATTTTATTTTAGGGTTTCTATATTTATAAATAGGGCATTCTTTGGGGAGCCAAGAAACAATACACAACATAAATTTTCTTCTAGCTTAAGAACTTTGGAAGAGCCGCCATGGAGGCCAGATAATTGTGGTTTATTCTTTCTTTTCCTTTATTATTTATTTGTATTCGTGCTTAATAAAAGATAGTTTAGCTATTGTTCTTAACTTATTATGATTAACACAAGCATATTTATTTTAATAAATTTTGATTGTGTTTTTGAGTTAATGAGTAGCTAAATTTCATAACTAGGGTTGGGGGAACCATGAGCGGTTAACAATGTATGAATACTAACTATGTAATTCTTGAATAATGTTATTGCATGCGTTGATAATTATTTCATTTGGAAGTCTTTTTAACGGTGGCCACCGTTAGAACTTTCCTCGTTACTACTTGCCGGATCAAGGAGGTAATTAACGAGTAAAGAAATATCAACATAGATTTCGTGTGATACTATCTAATAGTCTAATGTCGATTGGTGCGAGGGTGAAAACTAAGTCATACATCGATGTGATGTCTAATATGAGGTAAAGGTAAGGGTTAGTAAATTATACACACATAACAGGACCAAGGTGCGGGGTGAAATTCTCTAGATGCTGGACCAAGGATTTAGAAATACCTAACTTATCACTTTGCATCTAATACACTTGGAAATGATTGCTATTATTAGGATTATTGCATTATGAGCTTATGGGGAACACTTTCCTGGTTACTTCTAATAATCTGAATATAAATAAATACTTAGTTCAAAGCTATTTTTATTATTTTTATTTTATTCTTTTTAATTTAAATCCACCCATTTTTATAAAATGACTATTGAGTTAAATATTTTCTATTGACAATATTCTTCCATATTCTCTGTGGGATCGAGCCCGACTCATAGTTGGGTAAATATCTTGCATGCGATCGTTTATATTTCTTTTCAAGAAGTATATTTGGACGTTATCAAGAATGACGCTGCTGCTGGGGAATGTGGCTTAGAAATTGTCTTTAGTATTTATTTTGACTTGTAGTCCTTTTTGTTTCTTCGGATTAGTTTTCAATTTGTTTTATTATTATTATCATATTTATTTTACTCTTCTTGAGATGTCATCAGAAAAAGTATGTAGTGATAAGTGTTCTTGCAATTCTTGCCCTTCTGATTCTATGGATTCTTATAGGTTAATTTTTTCTCAACAAGATAGGATGTATCGGGACACGGAAGATTTGTTAATACTTTGCTATAAATCACTATGTAAGCGCAGTAGTGAATATGCCTTTGAATTTGATCTCTATTATTTAGATTTTGAGTTTAGTGCAAAGATTAAATCATATGACACCCAACAATTTAGTAATAATATGTGTGAGGAAGAAAAAATACTTATAAATCAACTTGAAGAGCTAAAAGTTGAGGGCCAATTGCTTGATCATACTTTTATTGATATTGTCATTGTTGAGAAGAGTACACTAGAGTTATATATTGAAGTAAATAATATTATCTTTAAAAACTCAAGTATGTGTAAATATGAGGGTGTAAATAATAATACAATTCATAAGTTAGGGCGTAGTGGACCTCATTCCAATGATTTTTCCACATTAGATTTAGATGATGAAATATTAATTGAGTCATCTAAGTCTATAGAAGAGTGTATAGGGGAGGAACAATGTGTCAATATTCTTGAATTTATTGTTCCAATACCGGAGAATTACATTCCTCACTTAGGATCCAAGAATTGAATAATGCGATATCTATTGCTTGGGACCTTTATTTTTGTACCACCACCCCTTAAGCGTAATAGAAAAATTTATTCAAAATTAGGGGTGCAATTCATATCTTCAAAGTGGAAGGAAAAATAGTAAAATTGATGGTGTCGTGCCGCGACGTTAAATTAAGCACTTATTGGGAGGCAACTCAATTAGTAGTGTAACTTCTTATTTTATTTTATTTTTATTTTTATTTTTATTAGTATCACTTTTTTTTCTTTTCTTGTTTTTGTAGATTAAGGGACGTCTGAGTTCCCAAAATAAAATTGAAGCGAAGGAGCATGTTTGAGCTTAAGTGTGGGTTGACGACCCTTGATAAAAATTAAGGTAACATGCTACTAGTTAGGCCTAAAGGCCTCAGGGAGTTTTGCTAACCCTTGTTTTAAATTTTATATAATGTTTTGGGGACATAGCATCTTTTTAAGGGTGGGTAGAGGAATAAATTCCTAGTTTTTACCATTTTATTGAGTCTTTTTTTTTGAATGGGTTCCTTGGCTTTTGTTTTCGGTTCTTTTCCTGAGGAAAGTCCCTTTGAACCGAGTGTCTTTTATTTATTTATTTATTTTAGGAATAATTTTTTTTGAGAGAAAAGAAAAGATCCTTTTGAGTTATGTGATACTTACTATTTGGGCCTAATTTTGAGTAGTACTGTCTTGTGAATGCTTGATAAAAAATAATACCGACTCTTTGACATCTAAGCTCATGGTTGTGACTTTGTGTATAACTTATTTTATTTTGTAGTCTGTTATGATCTTGTCTCTCTTAGAAGTGGAATTGATCCATCCTGATTGATACTTGTGCCATGTGTGGTGAGATTTTGTTTATTCCATGTTTTACATCTTAGTCTAGAACTTGCCTTGCATGTTATTGAAGCTAAATAAAAAGTGTTGCTTTGTTTAGGATATAATAATAGGGTTTTTTAGATTTGTCTGGTAAATTTTAGCCTTTTTAGATATTTTATCACTAGTTCCCCCTTTTGATCCTGTGGCCTTTTGTTGGTAGCCATATTTTGCCCTTGACTATTTTGTTGAATCCGTAGTTTTTACACCTTGCTTCCTTGTTCATTATAACATAGACTTATTCTAATTATCAATTATGAGAAAAATGGATGGCTGAGTGAAAAAGTAATCAATGATAGCTACAAAATGTTTCAAAGCCCTCTTTGAAAGAATGTGACATGAAAAAAAAAAGTTACCTTGATGATGGCCCTGGTCCTTCCAAGGACATCGTGCATCTTAACGCATGTAAAATACGTAAGTTGAGGATGACTATTATGAAGGAACACTTTTTTTTCAAAAAAAAATAAAATAAAAATAATAATAATGATTGAAACATTCTTGAGATGATGAGAATTACTTCTGAAATAATTGTTGAAGAGAGGGTTGAAAATAAAGAGAAGCAAATAATGGGTTATGAAGTCTAAAATTGCAAAGTGCATAAGGAAGTGTAGGTCACTATTATATAGTTTTGCTACCCGTCCCCTAGCCTACATTACAACCCGTTAAAGTCTTATTTGATTCTATTCAAGTACACTTAATTAGTGGAGATATACATAATGGACAAGCATATGGTTCTTTGTGCATACATGTGAATTTTCTTTGTGAGTGTGACAGTGTTCTTTGATGCTAAGTCTTTAATTTATCTTCAATCTTTTGATTCGAGTGTGTGGACTATTTCTTCTTGTGAGGGCACTTGTTTCATGATAAATAGGTGATTTTATTAACTTTCTTTGATGAGAGTAGGTGAGCAAGCTTAAATTTGATGAGTTCAAAGTCCTTCCTTGATGTTAGGAGGTTAGAGATTTGTTGTTTATTTGGATGTCTTGCATAATGATTGAGAACTGTACTTGAGATTTTAAAATTGGTATATGGCCTAATTGTTTGTATTAACCAAAGTGATGACATTGCTAGTATGAATTTTTTTTTAGATTAGCTTTAATGCTTGCTCAAGGACGAGCAAAAGTTTTAAGTGTGGGGTGTTGATGTGAGGTCAAAATACACATTTTTAATCATTATTTGCCTCACATTTATTATTTATATTTGTCCTTTTTGAGCAGAAATTTTATGGATTGTGCTAAATAATATATTTTATTTATAGGATTAAATTGGTGAAAAAATGAAAAAGTTTGGAACTAAAATAAATTTAAAATGAAAGACTGAAGAAAGAAATCAAGCAGATAGCTTAATGGATTAAATTCAATAAAATAATATATTTATATACATAAGGAAATGGCGGCTGCAGATTGTAGAATTTCAATTCTTACTCGTGCTTCTTGCTACTGCCACATGGCAGCAAGTGATTTGTGCAGAATTATTGAAGGCGGCCCACTAGGAAAATCGAGAAATCACTCGTATAATACGGAAAACCCAATTTAATTGGATTTTAATTTCCTAATTTATTTTGAACTCAATTATTTTATTTTAGGGCTTCTATATTTAAAAATAGGGCATTCTTTGGGGAGCCAAGAACCAAAAAACAATACACAATATAAATTTTCTTCTAGCTTAGGAACTTTGGAAGAGCTGCTGTGGAAGCCACATAATTGTGATTTATTCTTTCTTCTCCTTTATTATTTATTTGTATTCGTGATTAATGAAAGATAGTTTATCTATTGTTCTTAACTTTTTTTATTAACACACACATATTTATTTTAATAAATTTTGATTGTGTTTCTGAGATAATGAGTAGCTAAATTTCATAACTAGAGTTGTGGGAACCATGAGCGATTAACAAAGTATGAATAGTAACTAAGTAATTCTTGAATAGTGTTATTGCATGCATTGATAATTCTTTCGTTTAGAAACGGTGGCCAACGTTAGAACTTGCTTCGTTAGTACTTGCCGGACCAAGGAGGTAATTAACGATAAAAGAATTATCAACATAGATTTAGTTTGATACTATCCAATAGTCTAATGTCGATTGGTGCGAGGGTGAAAACTAAGCCATATATCGATGTGATGTCTAATATGAGGTAAATGTAAGGGTTAGTAAATTATACACACGTAGCCGGACCAAGGTGCGGGGTGAAAATATCTAGATGCCCGACCAAAGATTTAGAGATACCTAACTTATAACTTTGCGTGTAATACACTAGGAAATGATTGTTATTCTTAGGATTACTGCGTTATGAGCATATGGGGAACACATTCCTAGTTACTTCCAATAATATGAATATAAATAAATACTTAGTTCAAAGCTATTTTTATTGTTTTTATTTTATTCTTTTCAATTTAAATCCCCCCATTTTTATATAACGACTAGCGAGTTAAATATTTGCTACTGACAATATTCTTCCATATTCTCTATGGGATCGACCCTGACTCATAGTTGGGTAAATATATTGCATACGATCGTTTATATTTCCTTTCAAGAAGTATATTTGGATGTTATCAAGTATAGTGCTCTTATGATACGAAAACCTAAGTCTTGACTATGAATGTGGACTATACCCAAGAATGACCAAAAATGGGTACTTAGTTTGGATGGTATTATGGGATGCCGTTCATAAACTGCACAAGTATGCTTGAGGTGGCTTGTGAAGTAGTTCTCTTATAATATTAAAAACTAAGGATTGAAGAATGCTAGTATGAAGGTCTAAGTAAATACTATGCCATGAACATGATTTATCGCCTATGCTCATTAACTATATATTAACTATGTCTTATGTTGATTTCTGATTATATGATGCTTATGATGGAGATTATGCTATGACTATGTTATTATCTCATATGCTTATGTCTTATGTTGACTAACCATTTTGAGATGATGTTATGATGTTGTGCTAGCTATCATACTTGGTACATTTTGTACTAACGTATACTTTGCCTACATTCTAATCAAATGTAGGGTTTCGGAGATTGAGTTCCTTTGGAGGCTAGGTTTCTAACGAGCAAGAAGAGTTAAAGATTTGGTGAGTCCTCATATCTTCGAGGACAAACCCATTATTTCCTTTTTGTCATTTCTTTAGGTTTTAGACTTTTGTATGGGCTACGTCTCAAGATTTTTACTCAAGAGTTTGCTAGATGGTTTGAGATAAAAATGTAGTAAAGACTTCCGCTTGCTTTATGAAAATGTTTTCTATTGTATGGATAATGTTTTTAAAATTTCCATACTTTTCGATTATCTCGTGTTATGATATGCTAAGGGCTTGTGTGAGACTCATTCAGGGTCAAGTACGACATGTTGCATTTAGGGTGTATTCTTGGGTCGTGACAAACTTGGTATCAGAGCACAAGGTTTAGAATTGTTCTAGGATTGTCTGAAACCACGTCTAGTAGAGACTTGTTCATAAATGTGAAGCGCGCCACATTTATGAATAGGAGGCTATTGGATGTTTAGGAAATCTCACTTCTTCATTAACTTAGTCGTGCCATAGAGTTTTGCTTTATTAGGCCCTTCTTCTAATTTGTGCCCATTGATTTTCAGGGTATGGCTAATAAAAGAGAAAATGCTAGGAAAGAAGAGAAAAACAATGTGGACCAAGAGGTTCCTCTCAAAGTTCCACACCATGCTCCTTCTTAATCCCCAAATGACCCTCCAATTGAGAATGTCACTCTTGCGGAGTTTAGGGATTCTATGCAGTTGTTGGCTCAAGCCTTGACGCCACAAGCTAATAGAGAGGTGGTGGCTCAAGCAAACCCAATAAGGGTGATGTATGCATCTAGAGTGAGAGAGTCTTTGAGGATAAACCCTACGGAGTTTAGTTGCTCCATGGTGGAAGAGGATCCAAATGGGTTCATAGAGGAGGTTTATAAGGTGTTAGCTCTCATGGGGGTGACTTCAATAGAGAAGGCAGATGTAGCCACTTATCAATTAAAGATGTTACCCAAATATGGGTTGCGCAATGGAAAGATGCTAGGCCGGTAAGAGCGGGTCCTATAGAGTGGGAAGCTTTTAAGCTGGCTTTTCTTGATAGGTTATTTCCTCTGGAGTTGAGGGAAGTTATGATGGAAGAGTTCATCAATCTTAAGCAAGGTAACATGAGTGTTAAATAGTAAGCCTTGAAATTCACTCTTTTGTCTAAGTCTGCTCCCTCTTTGGTAGCAAGTCCAAGGGATATGATGAGTAGGTTTATGACGGAGGTGTCTGATATAGTAGAAGAAGAGTGTCGTATGAAAATGCTTGTTGATGAAATTGATATCTCACGCCTCATGGTGTTTGCCCAACAAATAGAAGAGTCAAAACTCAAGAAGGAGAAGGCTAGGGAGAAAAAGAGGTCTAGGATGGATAATGATAAGTCTTTTCATGATGGGTTTGATGGAAATGGTCGTTCTAGTAATTAACAAATGTTTTTCGGACAAGGCTTTTCTAATGCTCCTAAGCTTAAGGTTTAGATGGTGTCTACCCCTAGGCCTCAATGGATAAGTAATGAGTCCCTATGGCCCACTTGTTCTAGGTGAGGTAAGAGGCATGAGGGTAGGTGTTTGTCCGGTAGAGAAGGTTGCTTTAGTTGTGGTGAGAGTTGCCACATGACAAAAGATTGTCCAAAGACAAAGGCTACAAGAAGAGAGGGTAAACAAGTTGCCACTAGTGGTACGGATGATAGTGCTCAAAAGAAAAATAGGTTTTATGCTCTCCAATCTAGAGAAGATCAAGAGTGATCTCCTCATGTCCCCTCCGGTATGCTTTTTATGCTTTAGTAATTTCCCGGATTTCTTATCTTTTGTGACTTGTTATGTTGGACTTTGATGTTGTCATTTGTATGAATGATGTTCGGAAGAGTAGAGTAGGCTTACTCCCAAGGGGGAGATAGTGTGCCTATCTTGTAGGGTTATTGTGTGATAATGTGTTGCCGTGATTTCGTTATGTATGCATGTCGATGAAAATGCTTGAGTCTTGTTAGAAATGACTTATATGCATTGTTTTCATCATGTTTTAGTGCATTTGAGTCAAATTTCATATAGACTTCATGAGATGAGTTATGAGCATGCCTTAGTTTGGATTTGAAAGATTCCTCCTGGAATAACTGCTTTTTGAGAGTAAAATTGCATATGAGCTCCATGAGACTATGTTGAGCATGTTAAGACTAAGAGATGGTAGTTCCTCCTTGAACATGGCTAGTTACGAAAATTTCATGCATAAATGAGTTGTTAGATGAAGTTCCTACTTCCTTGTGTTGCATTGAGTATGTTTAGCTTGGAGTTGAAGTTTTCCTCCTTGGTTGTGTGCAAAATTTATATGTATTGCATGCATGTGGGCTGCTAGTCTAGAGTCATTTCCTTAAGAAGTGTTTAGAATCGTCATTGGGGACAAATAATCCCAAGGGGGAGATATTGTATTACCCCGTATTCTAGTTAGCTAAAGTAGAGCTAAAATAGCGGGTAAAAGTTTTGGAAGAGGGTAAGCACCCAAGCTATCAAGGAAGAGTGAAGGAGAACTTGTTTTTCTTTGGACCTTGTTGGAGGATGGGCAGCATGGTCGACCAAGGGACTTGGCAAGTGGCCCATGTCCCGTTGGGGTCGCCTATTGGGCTGTCCCAACAACCTAGCTACTGGAATATTAGGCGAGCTAGGTCAGGGCTCGCCTACTTGGTTGGCGCATCGCCCAAGGGCCTCCTCCATCACGTAAGTGAGCTGCCCTTTAATGGAGCATACTGGAAAATTAGGCCAGCCAAGGGTCCATTAGGCGTGTTGCCTAGTGCCCTTGGCGAGCTAAGTGGTGCGTTAGGCGAGCCATGTCGTGAGGGGTAGTTAATTCTAAGTTGAAACATTAAGGGTCTTTAGTTTTCTTCCAAAATTGAACCTACATTATTTTATTCTTTTCCTAGCAAGTATATAAGCTTTTTAGACTCAAGTTTTCTTGAATTAATTCATTCTCCCTAGAATCCAAAGAAAACCCAACTTCATCCCCTCCAAAGAATATTTCTCTCTCTAAGAAATCCCAGGGCTTGAAGAAGAAGAAAGAGCTTGAAGCTTAGGTCAAGAAAAAAGATTCCATTGTTGAAGGCTTGTGTAGGGCTTTGAATTAAGGTATGTTTAGCTTATTCATCTATGGGTTCTTCCACCCATAGAGTCTCCTAGATTTCCCCAAATTTGTGAAAAAGAGCCCCAATCTAAGTTAGGTCCAATGTGTTGGTTTAGTTGGGTATTATTCCAATTGGTTGGATAATAATTATTTACAATTAATTTAGTGTTGATTCATGATATTATGTGAATTCCATGGTTATCCCTAGATTTGAATTATGTGGGTTTATGCAATGAATGGTGAAATTGAAGGTTCTAAGGTGATATTCTATAATAGATGTTATGGATAAGTAATTTACATGAATAAAAGCATGTGAACATGAATTAATAATGTCACGACCCAAGGGTACCCCCTACACCTAACATGCCACATGGACTCCCGAAGGACCCAAGTTAGCCCCTTAGCTTATCATTATCATATAAGTATAGAATAATAAAGAATAAAACATAAGTTAAATTCTTTTAGAAATCTTTCATTAAAGTAAAGCAGAAGTCTAGACATAGTCTCAATAAGCCAACTACTACAATCGGAGTCTCAAAATACTAGGGTCACAACCCTTGCAATAGAGAATATGAAAATGTCTAGAAAAACTAGAGAAATAAAATAACAATAAAAGTTCTTGTCCTCGGATCCATGAGGACATACCACAAGCTTGAAGTGTAGTAAACCCAAGCTTGAAGTAGAAGGAATCGCCTTAGACGCAACCTACCATAGTAGAAAAAATAGAAGAAATATGGCTTAGTACAATTAATGCACTTAGTATGGTTGGTATGCCTGAAAACCATTTAAAGCATAAAATGGAAACATATTCCACATATTAATCATCTCAACATATGGAAAACAAACCATAAGAACCATCAAATCAACCTTGTGCAATGTATGGACAAGGTCCCATACCCCTATCCACACTAAGGGATACTCATTATCTTTAACTGACATAGACCATGAGAGCTTAGTCATGGAATCCGGTGTCTACCCCACATTGAAAAGGGGTTGTTCTACTTGCCTAAGGTAGAACTATATATCTTAGCTTACGTGGATCGACTAACTAACGACCAATGTGGGAACATAGTTTATGGGATATGGAGATTGCTTCTTGAAACCCAGACTCAACTATGGTAGAAGGTTTCCATCTCATGATACAAATACTTTGGGAACCCGGACTAAGCCAGTGTAGAAGGAACCCATTTGGGAAGCTGGACTCAACTAGTGTAAAAGCTTCCATATCATAATTATATCCTCTAGGTGCTAAGAATTAATTCCCTCTTGAGTTTCTATTAAGTCATGATTCAAGTTGACAAAATAGTAAAGAATGTCTTGACACTCAATCCACAACTCATTCTATAGCTCCTAGATTCCTTAGGGGAGACTAGTCTTCAACCCTTAGAAACAGCATACGTGACCAACATTTCACAATACATGATCTTCATACCTATGTGTGTGCATAAGCATAATCATCCAACCAATATCATAATTAGATCATAATAGAAGTACTTTACTCTAAAAGCAATCCAACTGAATGCACACAAGTCTCATACATATTGCTAGTTCTCATACTTTTCCCTTTCTAGGTGTATAGATCAGTATGAATCAATATCTCTAGAATTACTTCATTGAAAATGTATAATAACCTAATTCAAGTAATCAATTCATAACATACATATTTCAAACACAATCTACGAACAAAGGGCCATATTCATGTTTCAAGATCCAATTTAGGGAAACCTAGAGATTCATAGATAATTCATTAGAAAAAAAAGTAGTAATTCGACAAATTTACCATAATATAAGACAATAACCACATTGAAATCGTTTTGAAACTGAATTCATGCCATAGATTGAAAACCCTACGTTCTTGGAGAAGTTTTGAATGGCTTTATGGAAGAAAGCTATCCATAAATCAATACTACCATACCTTGAGTGGGAATCCACCACAAAATTGAAGAGGAAAGTTGAGTTCTTGAGCCTTGGTCTCCTAGTTCTTCTTCTTCTTCAATGGTGGTTTCTAGAGAGAGAAACATTGGAGGGAAGAATATTTGAGAGTTTGATTTGGTTCTTGTGAGATTGAGTTAGTTTTTTTAGTTTATGGAATTATTATGTATTTATATGAGTCTTAATTAATATTAAAAGACCTTACTTAGTTGGTTAATTAATCCTAAACCCCAACTTAAACACTAAGGACCTAAATTAGTGGTGACACGAAACCCCCACCCACGGACCGTGTGTGGGGTAACAGGCTGTACTGTCAATCTGTAGTTTGCATCAAAGACGGGGATAAAATGCGGACGCTCAGCCTCGACCCATGAACCCCACCTACGGGGAGTGGTTCCACACACGGATCCTGGGTGCCCATCCGTAGGTGCTGCGATTTTTGGCAGCATTTTTGGCCTTCTATTGGGTCCTTCTCAAGGACCCTTGGGGAGTCCTTGGGGGCTAATTCCTTTGCATTTAGGTCCTAAAACATTAATACTAAGTAGGGGAGGTTATTTTCCGACTCTTATCTTTACGTTGTACCCCATTTAGGCAACTAGAGTACACACTAGGCTCTAGCTTAGTTCATTAGTTTTCCAAAGTGTTACAGATACTAGATTTATGAATGTATGATAGATCATGATTAGTAGTGATTGAATTTGGGACTTTATGATAAATTATGACTAGAATTGCCAATGACTAAGTCTTGTGATTATTATGTCTTGTGATCTAAACAAATATGATGATTGGAGAGTAAAGCTTGAGAGTAGGGCTATAAATCAAAGATGATGATCACTAGGGTCTATAGAGTAAGTCTAATATGATGAAATAGCTTACATAAAATTTGTAAACAAACTAGATAGAGTTGTGGTAGAAGGCTTTTACCCACATGACCTACCTAGAACTATATGAAAGCATGTATGTAGAATGTGAAAGGTCTTCTCACATAGAATGGTTTTAGATTAAACGGTTAATCACCTAAAATGAATCAAAGCTTGTTAGAATAGAATAACTTGAAGTTGCCACATATGATCCCTTTCTTGTATAGCTTGTTTATGTAGTATGAGTTAGGAGACTTCATGGTAGCTTGGGATTGAGGAATTACACTGGTTAGCTTGAATTAGCATTTGTAGGATGTTTTTCATGGTAGCTTGAATTAGAGCAGGCATGGTAGCCTAGGATTGAGGATCTATACTCTCCTAAGGGCAGCTTGAACTGGCATTGTTAGAGTTCCTTGATGGTAGCATGACTTGGTTAGGCCAAGACAATTTCATGGTAGCTTACGATTTGAGGATTCACACTCTCCTAAGGGTAGCTTAGGATTTGAGATTTCATACTCTTCTAAGGGTAGCTTAGGATTTGAGGTTTCATACTCTCCTAAGGGTAGCTTATGGTTGAGGATTCATACTCCCCTAAGGGTAGCATGCATTATATTGAATGTTTGCATGGTAGCTAGTTTGGGGTATGATGAGTACACTATTTGGACTCATTTAGGGCTATATTTTGATAAAAATAGTGTCCTCAAATGCATGTTTTATCTCAATATTTGATGAAAACCTCTAAGTTTCAGGTATTTGTAGTTTGAAGGAAAGCATGAACACAATCGAGCAAAAAGGAGCAAAAGAAGCTAAAAGAATGAAGAAATGAAGATCTGCAAATCGTCGAACCCATTTGGTGAATGACCAATAGATCACATATTTGCCTTTTCTTCCAGTGTGTTGAGCCCCGAAGGAAAGGAGCAAATCGGTGGTGAAAAGGAGTAGTCGGTGTACCGAGTGACTCCGCAAAGCAGTGCTACATCGCCTAATGATCCAGGACACAAAGATGCTGAAGGCAACTGATGAAAGGCGACGAAGTAGACCAAAGAGCGGATCGCCGAGTGCATCGACGATCCTGACTAACGTCGCTGAAAGATCCTTCGGAGCACATTCTAAAAACTATAAATACTAGTTTAGTTTTTATTCTCAGTAGTGAATTTTACCTTATTTTATCTAGTTTTTAGATTATTAAGTTTGAGACAGCGTTTTGGAGATATTCTCTTTAAGTTTTGGAGAGGGTTTTGAAGAACTTGGAGCTTTCAAGGGTTTCATATTCAAGAAATTAGACTTGGGTCTCTTGGATTTGTCACTTTTGGCTTGTTTTAAGACTTAATCTTTCGAACCCATTCATGGAAACTGATTTTGGTATACGTCTTTATCTCTTTTACATGCGTAGCTAAAACCCCAAATTCTTGGGGTGTGATTTTGTGAATATGGGTTAGATTAGTTGTTGGGTCTTGCTTATTGATAGTCTATTTGTAGTTAAAATGGGATTTCATTTAGTGGTTGTTTATGAACTTATTGAGGTTGTAGTTGCAAATATAATCTCATATATGTGTTTTCGGCTTGCTCGAGAGAGAGGTTGTAAAACTAAGACCACTAAATTGATGGCCAGTGTGAGTGGGTCGACATGAGGTTCAGCTCGAGAGAGTGAACCCTAGTCCCATGTCCACACACTCAGCTCGACAGAGTGAGTGGGTTAAGGCGGAGGCTGGTCTTCATGCGGTAAGTGGGTGTCCGAGAGGAACGCATTTGAAACGGGGTAAGTTGCTCGAGACAGAGCTTATCCCACTTAATGTCTAGCCTAGTCACAAATACTCAATGAATTTACTATCAAAAGCATGTACCCAATGATTTAGTCTATCCCGTATTCCAATCACATCCCGAGAATCCCTTCTCCATACTTGTATTTTTCCTTATTTTTCACTGTTTTATTTGTTTCTTGCTTACAAATACCTATTTGATACTTTATGTTTGTATCACCCTTTTTAACTTGGTATGTTTTCATTCGCCAAAGTCTTTAGCTACGATTAGCTTTAGCACTTTCGCACTAGACCACTAATTCTCACGCCCTCTCTCATGGGAATGATCCCAACCCTTGGTTGGGTTGCTAAACAATTGTACGATCGTAGACACTTGCATCGGAAGTTGAGTCTTGATTACGCAAACATCAAAATGGCACCGTTGCCGGGGAGTGGTGTTACGTGAATGTTTTTGGTTTAAGACAATTTTTTCGCTTTTGGTAGTCATAGAATTTTATTCTTATTTTTGTCTTGCTTTGAATTTGTTGATGTAGGTAGGTACCCTAAGCGTGGCTGATGGAAATCGTGACAAGTCGGTTGAGACAAATCAAGAAGTCGAGGGTGACTTCAAGTTATTTGCACTGGTAACTCAGCGGAACGACTTGGCCACCAAAATCTCAGAGGTGGAAAACTAGTGCAACCACCAAGAGAGGTACATGCCTCCTCATGAGCGAGAACGGTCTAGGAGCAATGAAAATAAAAGTATCGAGGATATTCTATTGATCGTTCTCCAAAATCTTCATGAGCAAGATAAAATGCTAGAGGAAATGAAAGAAAGTTTGGAGGTGTTGAGTCAGATGATTGGCTCTCACTGAAGATCAATCAAGTTGATCGAAGACCTATTGGACTACACATTGCCTCATCTCTACCCTAGCAGTAAATGAGGGTTGCCTAGTAGCTTTAGGTCTAATCGCAGTAATGAATCTTGACTGATAGCTCGCGTCAAGACACGACGTTAAATAAGGCACTTTTTGGGAGGCAACCCATGTTTTATCGCTTTAAATTAGTATGTTAGAATAATGATGTGTTTATTTTGTAGGTTAAAACAAGGAATGTGTTGAAAATTACAGGTAGGTGAAGTGAGGATCCGATTAGCGCGTCGCGTAATTGATTGGCAATCCAGCTATTTTCTGCCATTTGGACCTCCACGTAAACTAGAGGTCATGTAACACTCGGCGAGGTAAGCAACCATTCGGCACGTCGCCAAGTAGGTCGGCGAACTATATTAACGTCGTCGATGAGCGCGAACTGGATTGTTAATAATGGCCAAGAAACTTAAAATTTGAAAATCTTCACTTTCCCTAAGGTAGTATTTTCTTTATTTTATCCCTTTACTAGCATTTTAGTTTGTTGATTTGTGCTCGGAGTTGGAATACTTTGCCGCCTAGCTCTTCAATCGCGTTTTAATCGCCATGTAAGGTTGGTTTTCGAACCCCATGTTTATTGTTGGAAATTTTGAACTCTTTTACAATAATACTATCGTATTTATGTATGCTGGCCTCTCTGGTAGGATTAGATTCCTTAATTTCCTATTTTAATTTGAAAAATCTTGCCCGTATGGTTTGACTGTCAAATGCCCGTAATCTTTGTGCTTTTTAATGAGTTGGGTCGTGATTGCATGTTGTTAGATTGATTGGGTGAAGTCAGAGTAGCCCACAGTTGTGCCAAATGTCAAAAAATCTCTCAATGATAGAGCGGGTGATACCGCTCTTAAGAGAAAATATCATCAAATGGCCAAATGCGGCAAATTCGGGAGAAATCTGAGTATCTCGGGGTGATGGGCAGTATGGGTGTCATTTGAATTTCATTAGTGCATGCTTTGATTTTGTTTTCGGGAATTGCGAGGTTAAATTTGAGAAGGTAGATTGAAATGGGCATGTTGGGTCATTCGATGAGCTGAGTCGAGCTCGCCGAACCACTAGGCGGTTCACCTATTTCCATCACCTTGCTTTTAATGTCGCGTCAAATTTGTGGTTTGAGTCTGTAACTTTTGGCGAGAGGCCTGAGTTCGCCGAAAGCACTCACTGACTCACCAAAACTACTCATTATCGCACTTTATCTACATCCCTGGAACCTGTAGCCACTGTAACTTTCCGCGGACAACAGTTGCTCGCCGACAGGACCGACAAGTCTGTCTGCAATAACCTTTCTGTTCTTGCATTTGAGTTTATCCTTGATCTTTTTAAGAGATGGTACGCACCAATCTAACCGTGCCACTTCAAAAAAAGGTAAAGGGCATTATGATAAATGAAAGAGGATCACGTCCTTCACAGAAAAGAAAGCAAGATCTCCCACCGAGTGATAAAGGCAAATGAAAAAAGCATATCGCTATGAAAGGGGAAGCTATTGAGCCAGTTTTTTCTAAACCGAAAGATGAGGAGCTCTTAATTCACCACAGTAGTAGACACCAGACTAGATCTCACCTACCCCCACCGGAGCCTCCTCAACTGCTACTCCTTTGACTACAGACTCAGTGCCAGCTCAGGAAGCTCCAGTCACCCTTGCACTCCCTATAGTTCCTTCAGCGAGATTGTTAAACCGATTGAAAAGCGATGGTTTACGAACCATCGTAGAGGAGAAGTTACTATCTATGGAGGGTCTGGAAGGCAAGCATCCTGATGTGCTTGAAACTCTCCAATACCATGGATTCGGGCAGTTCACACGGCCCCAAGACCCTTACATTCCCTCCTCGATAAGAGAGTTTACATTTCTTATGGGGAGTTGGTGCCTAACAACAACTAGAAGGCAAGTGAGTTTCGACCAGTGTAGTCCGTCATGGTCAGAGGCAAAGAGGTGGAGTGTCACAGGGAGCATATTAATGTTGTATTAGGCAGGCCACTGCACTCTGCACTCCCTTACGAAGGGTTGCCGATTGTTCAATCCCTGGATTATTTGAAGGGTTGGTTGGCTCCGATGATTTCTGACACCACCCCGAGGTGGATGGATGCAAGAGCTCCCAGTGAGAAGAGGGACATGAACATCGCCTCCAGGTTCTGGTTTGGCTTCATCAGCAACACCATAATGTCATCTCAGAATGAGTCTATTCTATGCCATCCTGAGGAGGCTTGCATTTTATCTATCATGGCCAGGAGGCGGATCGATATGGGACTACTGATTTCATATGAGATGGCCATTAGAGCCACATAGAAGCTGACGTCTCTGCCATTTCCAGTTCATGACACTACGAGGGATGTTGAGGTCACCCAATCTTCTTCCACTGATATCCGGTGTATTGAGGCCGAGTTCAAACGAGAGGAGGTTGACAGGAGGAGAGCATTTCCAGCAGATACATCTCCAGAGGTCAATGTTGACTCATTACCAGTAGAGGCACCTGATGCTTATCGTGACCAACAACAATAACCTACAGTACGAGTGTCTACGATCGCCGATTATATATTAACCCAACCAAGGGTTGGGGTCATAGCTAAAGACATTAATGATTAAAAACATTTTAAATTAAAAGGGATGACACAAAGGTGTCAAATATCAAATGGGGTTTTTGTCACAAGTAGTAAAAAACAACAATTATAATAACAAATATAATAAGAAGATCAAGTAAGGGGACAAGTTGTTGGTGTTTGACCGCAATAGAGGTTGAGATAAATCGTTGGGTACATGCTTTCAATAGGAAATTTGCAAGATAATAGTGACTAGGCTATGGTTTAGATGGAAATAAGTTCCCCCTCGGGCCACTTACCGTGTTTCAAATGCGTTTCTCTCGGACACCTATTTGCAGCATGAAGGCCAGCCTACGCTTTACCCCACTCACTCTCTCGAGTTGAGAGTTAGTATATGGTACTAGGGCTCACCCTCTCGGTTTAAACCTCATGTCGACCCACTCCTTAGGCCATCAGCCTAGCGGTCTTGATTTCGCGATCTCCCTCTCGGGCAAGCCGAAAACACATAGGTGGTTTTGTATTTGAAACTACATACCCATTAAATTAAACCATAACCACTAGGTGAAATCACCATTAAAATACATATATCCTATCATCAAGGAAGACCCAACAATAATATCAACATATATTTGCTAAATCACACTCCAAGAATAGGAGTTTTGAGCCACACATCAAGAAATAACAAAATACACCTAAAATGATACTAAAATCAAATTGGTATAAGGAATTAAACGTTGATTTAAGCAAAGGAAGAAGAATGGAGAAGACCCATTTCCAACTTGGGGAAGATGAAATCCTTCTTTCTTCAAGACTCCAAAAAACCTTCTCCAAACTTGAGAGAAAATATCCCAAAAATTATTATTCTATTCTGCAAATTAAAATAAATATTTGACTCCTAAAAATTAATAACAAGTTTAGTATTTGAAGACTACAAAAAATAGTGTTGGCGGATCTTTCGGTGATTCGCTCTTTGGTGTAGTTCGTCGCGTCTTTCACTAGCCTTCAGGATCGTCGTGCTCTGCGTCATTGGGCGACCTAGTAATGCTTCGCAGATTTATTCAGTGAAACGCCGACTGCTCCTTTCATCGCCTTTTTGATCCTGATCCTTCAAGGCTTCGCGTATTGGAACATAGGGCGGAGTGCGTCCCTTCGGCGAATCGCCAAGCATGCCTGGCGATGCGCATGCTTTAGCTTCTTCGTTCTTTTCAGCCTTTTTGCGCCTAAGTGTCCATGCTTCCAGTAAAACTTCAAATACCTGAAACTTAACAGTTTTCATCAGATATTGAGACAAAAGAAGCATTTGAGGACACTATTCCTATCAAAATAAAGCCTAAATGAGTCCAATTTGTGGACTCATCAACAACACCTCCAACTTAAACTTTTGCTTGTCCTCAAGCAAACTCAAGTTCAGTCATTCAACAAGGTGTCTCAAATAGTGCTACGCAAGACTTAATTATGAATGCACACAACCAGACTCAATTTACTTATGCATGGATCAAGTGTGTACTCAAAGATTCAAGTTGCGACACACCATTACCAAAGATTCTCATACTCACAATACTTGCTACTTGTGCAATCAAGCTCAACAGGAAGTATCTAAGTGCCCTCACATAAAAAATGATTCCATATTCACACACAGGTCAATCAATTCAAGATCAGGAATCAGATGCAACACTCACACTGAAAAAAAAAGAACACAATGCATGTTTTTACCCATAGGTTTGCCCTTATTTTCCAATCAACTTTCGATTCAGCTTACTCTTGATAAAAAAGGTCTTTCTAAGGATTGTAATGGGGATGCGTGCAAAGGTATGGTCATTTAGGCTCAGTGAGTTTTTCCTCGTGATATGTGGTATTCTCAAGGCATTCCCTTCTTTTCCTATATCAATTTTTTTCTTGTTCTTCTAAGTCATCTTTCCATTCACCTCCATGGATTGCTTGGAAACCCTATTTCCTTGGTATTTTATTCCAATTATTTTTTTTTTAATTTTTATTTTCGAAGGGTTTCCATTGTTCTGCAATACCAGGGGTTAAGGGACACTTTTCTTGCACTTCTTGACTTCTCCTTTTCCTTTTTCCCACACCCCCAACTTAGGCTTTTGGCCTAAGTTGGTTATTCGCTAAACCACAAATCAAGAAGATTATAGGTAGTGGGTCAAGTAAGGTCTAGGGTTCATCAAGATTCTTTCAAAGAAAGGTAAGGCTCGAAGGGTGTTCAAAAGAGTTTCACATGCTCACGGTTAGGCCACAAAAGAGGTATATTTCAAATTTGCCTCACACTCTTTAAAGTTGCCTAAGATCATTTCAAGAGCACACCTTTCTAAATCAATCAGCTAATAGGGCAAATTCTACAGTTATTCATGCAAGGTTCAAGGCAATCTAATCGCACAAGGCATCAACACTTAAGTAAAACAAGGCCACACACTTTCGCTAGTGTGCAACGGCCATTACAAGAGAATCAATTCGATAAATGGCTAATCACAACGAGATTACATATTGTCTATGCAACTTCATTTGGCCTCATCGTAGCTGTAAATTCTTGTTCGTTCAATTGTAAACACTATTGAAGTCATCAGTATTGATCAAAACCGAGACTCAAATTTTGGCAAAGGAACAACCACATTCAACACAAGTTGTGGTGAAGATTTTTGAAAATAATTATAACTCTTCGGAAAGGTCAAATTTACAATCAATTACAACCAGGAAGAAGCCATAAACTTAAACAATCGCAAAAACAATATAAAGCGCCACTTTAAATAGACAACCCAAATAAATACAAAAACACATACATCTATAGCAAGCAAATAAAGGTGAGCCTCACCCCACCACAATCAAAATATATTTGTTCTCAAATATATAACAATAATCCACAGGTCAAATTAAAGAAAGACAGAGATAGGGCTAGAGAATAATCCTGGTTAGGCAGTTGTTTCGAATTGGAGTCCTTTAACAGATGTCGCATAAAGCAGAAGGTATGCTGGGGTCGTTTGGTGCATTACCGAGTGATTCATTAAGCTCTGTACATCTTTTCTTAGCATTACAATGTGCCTATCTTAAACCCAGGCTCTCGAGTGATTAATCAGCTAGCTTTTTGTGAGTTGGCCTGCAGCTTATCCAGTTCGTTCCCATTTGGTGGCCTCACTTTGGTTTCTTAGTGATTCAGTGCTTCGCCAAACAAATTTTTACTTCGTCGAGTTTTACAGAACTTCTCAGTAGTTGTGGATGTTCAAAAGGCGGTGACTATCTGGATCGTTGATACGGTGGGCGAATCTCCAAAACTTTCCTGAGCTCCTTGAATTTTACAGACTCTAGGCTAAGAGGGTGCCTTGAATCAATTGGCGAAGTAGCCTTGATCACTGGCGTATTCGGCGACTCGCCAACTGGGTCTACTGCTCGCCATTGTGCACTTCTTTGGAACCTACTACACTTTAATTTGTAAAACTAAGACACTATTATTTTACTAGTACGGAAATATAAGAAAATATGGGGTTTTGGGTTGCCTCCCAAACAACGCCTGAGTTATCGTCGCGGCATGACGCAAGTCAAAGACTACTCTTCGTACTCGGAATCACCCATGGTGTAATTAGGTGAATCTTTCGTGAACAGAGGATAGTAACCCATCATCAAATGGGTGATTTGAGCATCCTGCAGCTGAAAGGTCATGGAGATCGAAGTAGTTACTTCGTTTAGCATATCAATGTTTTCCTTCATGGCATTCAGTTTTTTGTCGTGGTCGTCATGTTTTTGTTGCATGAGTGAAGAGGTGTCGTCAATTTGCACATCTTCTTGACTCTTTCTCTGTTTGCATTCTCGAAGGGTGAAGTTCTTTTCCTTCTCCCTGGCTTGCTATTCCAATCCCATCATCCGTTTGGACAGAACATCTACTTGCGCCACCAGTTTATTCCATTCATATTTATTTTGGGCTTCTTTGTTGGTTTAAACCATTTTATCAAGTAGTATTGCGATGACTTCATAGGGTTGGTTTAGCATTCCGCCTTCGAACAGGTGCTCAACTATGCTTCTATTTTTTGGTTTGAGACCCCGATAGAAATAATCCAGCAGTGTCTTATCAGGCATTCCATGAGATGGGCATGTCTGCAAAATTGCTTTGAATATCAGTGAAAATTCTGGAATTGTCTATTCCCCTGCCTATTTGAACGTCAGTAGGTTATCCCTGAGATTCAATAGCTTCAGGAGAGGATGATATGTGTAATATCCATAATGCTCATCCATTTTTGTTTCTCTGTGTTGGTCTTCACACAAGATAAACAAAACTACAACTAAGATTAGTAAAATTAAAACTAAGAAAAACAAGAATTCCGATTAACTACATCTTCACGTAACACAACTCCCCGACAACGATGCCACTTTGATGCTTATCCTGACCAATAAAACTAACCTACAGTACGAGTGTCTACGATCGTCGATAATATAGTAACCCAACCAAGGGTTGGGGTCGTGTCCCAAGGGAGTGGTTTTGAGAATTAGTAGAAAAATAAAATCTATTTCATACTAGTCATAGTTAAAGACATTAACTATTAAAAACATTGTAAATTAAAAGGGGTGACACAAAGGTGTCAAATATTAAATGGGGGTTTTTATCACAAGTAGTAAAAAAAAAATGCAATAAGAATATCAAGTATAGGGATAAGTTTTTGGTGTGTGACCGCAATACAAGTTGTGATAAATCGCTAGGTACATGCTTTCGATAGGAAATTTGCAAGATAATAGTAACTAGGTAAAGCATTAGATGGAAATAAGTTCCCTCTCAGGCAGCTTACCCCGTTTCAAATGTGTTCATCTCGGACACCCATTTAATGCGTGAAGGCCAGACTACACCTTACCTGAAACGACCCCAAAAATGCCCGAAAATGTGCTTCGAAAACACCAATAATTGTAATTTCCATATATCTCAAAATCTGTTTCGTTTTTCAAAAATCCGACTTCATATTCTTGTTTAGGGGGTCAAATTGAGTGGGAAATGGGTCTAACCCAAATTTTAGAGCAACCGTATCAAAATCCAAAATTTCCAAGT
>JAJONQ010025787.1:0-41610 GCA_036250385.1 Solanum microdontum | reverse complement strand
CCTAATTTTCAAAGTATGTGGGTTTATGCTTTTGGATGAGAAATTGATGATTCTTGCTAGATTCACTTGGGTTGTTATCATGTATAGAGCTTATCCAAGAATGTGAATATGAAATCATGAATTGAACTAGACTTATGCATGTATGTTAGAACATGAATTGAAATGATTAAGAATTGGGACTTTTGATGAATTATGCTTAAAATTACCTATGACTGAGGCTTTTGACTAGTATGTGTGGTGATCTAGACTAGTATGATGATTGTCGAGTAAAGCTTGAATGTAGGGCTTGAAATCATAATGTTGGTTACTAGGGCTTAATGAGTAAGTCTAATAGGATGAACTAGCTTGCATTGATTTAATTCACAATATACATAGAGTTATTGGTGGAAGGTTCTTACCCACATGACCTAGCTAGAACTATGTGTATGCATGTATGTAGAATGTTAAGGGTTAATTACCTAAAATGAATCATGCTTGTTAGAATAGAATAGATTGAGGTTGAGTCTTAAGATTCCTTCATGGATACTTGAATTATGTAGCTTGGGATGGCAGATCTCATGGTAGCTTGGGATGGAGGAATTAAATTCTCGTAAGATTAGCTTGAACTACCATTGGTAGGATGCTTTTCATGGTAGCTTGCATTAGTATAGCCATGGTAGCCTATAGAATGCCCCAAATGCATTGCACAAGTGTGCCTTGAGGTTACTTAGGAATATAAGTGCTCTTATGATATGAAAACCTAGGACTTGACTATGAAGGTGGACTATAACCAAGAATGACCAAAGAGAGGTACTTAGCATGGATAGTATTATGGGATGCTATCTTTGCCTTGCACAGTATGCTTAGAGGTGGCTTGTGAAGTAGTTCTCTTGACTACGAAAGACTAATGGTTTAGGTATGAAATTATGCATGTCTTATGTTGACTTGTGATGATATGATGATATATTGGAGTTTATGTTATGAATATGTTATTGTCTCTTATGCTTATGTCTTATGTTGACTAACCATTTGCGATACTTTATGATGTTATGCTAGCTTTCATACTTGGTACATTTTGTACTAACGCATATTGCCTACATTGTAATCAAATGTAAGGTGTTGGGAAATTGAGTTGCTTGGAGGGTAGGTTCCTAAGTGCAAGAAGGCTTGAAGAATTGGTGAGTCATCATAGCTTCGAGGAAAAACCCACTATGTTCCTTTTATGTCATTTGTTATGTTTTAGACTTTATATGGGCTGCTTCCCAAGACTTTTATTCATGTTATTCATAGATGGTTGAGACAAATATTTTACTAAAGACTTTCACTTTTATGAAATACTTTTTGATTGTATGTTTAAAGAAAGTTTTAAATTTTCCCTACTTTTCTACGATCTTATGTTATGATGATGCTAAGGGCTTGTATGCGACCCCTTCGGGGTCAAGTATGCCATGTTACGTCTAGGAGATAACCTTGGGTCGTGACACATTTGGATGCTAGAGTGGTAACTATTGTTATAAGCAAACACTATAAGAGGTAGGTGATCATCCTAATTACCCTTGAAGTCTATCACGCAAGCTCTCAACATGTCTTCTTAAGTCTGAATGGTGTGCTCTGCTTGTCCATCCGTCTGAGGATGAAAAACAGTACTCAAGTTCACTTTCGAACCCAAACCTTTCTGGAATGACTTCCAAAATTATGTAGTAAATTAGGGACCTCTATCTGAAATAATCGATATCGGAACTCCATGAAGTCAGACTACCTCTAGAATATATAACATAGCATAATCCTTTGCTGAATGGGTTGTCTTTACTGGCAAAATGTTGGTTGATTTAGTCGTTCGATCTACAATCACCCAAATGGAATCATGTTGCCTGCGAGACCTTGGTAACCTTGTGATGAAATCCATATTAATCATCTCCCATTTCCATTCCGGAAGATCTATATTCTGAGCCATACCACCGGGCCTCTGGTGCTCTACCTTAACTTGTTGGCAATTTAGATACTTAGCAACAAACTCTGCAATGCCCTTATTCATACTACTCCACCAATAAACTCTCAAATCACGATACATATTTGTTGAACCCGAATGGATAGAATATCTGGAGCTATGAGCTTCTTCCATGATCCTCTCTTGAAGTTCATCCACCCTTGGCACGCACAATCTACCTTGGTACCTCAATACTCTATCTCCCCCTTGTTCAAAATCCATCACTTTTTGCTTATGAACATTTCCCTTCAAATCAAGCAAAATAGGATATTGGTCTTTTTTCTCTTTAACTTCAGACACTAATGATGATTCAGCCCCATTCATCACCACTACTCCTTCTTCGTTGGAATCCCTTAATCGCACTCCTAATCGTGCAAGTTTATGCACCTCTTTTGATACTGTTTCTTATCTTCCTCAAAATGGGCCATACTTCCCATAGACAATCTACTCAAGGCATCAACAAAAACATTAGCCTTACCTGGGTGATAAAGAATACTCATGTCATAATTCTTGAGTAACTCTAACAACTTTCTCTATCTGAGATTAAGCTCTTTCTGGCAAAACACATACTAAAGGCTCTTGTGATCGGTGGACACATCAACATGAACACCATAAAGATAATTATGCCATATTTTCAAGGCAAAGACTACGGCAACCAACTCTAAATCATGGGTTGGGTAGTTCTTCTCGTGAACCTTAAGTTGTCTGGAGGCATAGGCTATAACTTTGCAATTTTGCATTAACACATGGCCCAATCCAACTCTGGACACATCACAATATACTACAAAACCTTGTGTACCCTCTAGTAAGGTCAATACTAGGACAATAGTCAACCGCTTTTTCAATTCCTAGAAGCTTTTTTTACAAGCTTCAGACCATTGAAACTTAACTATTTTCTGAGTTAACTTAATCAACGGAAATGAAATGGATGAAAATCCCTCGATGAACCTTCTATAATAGCCAGTCAATCCCAAGAAGGTCATAATATCTGTTAGAGATGTGGGTCTAGGACAATTATACATTGCCTCTATTTTCTGAGTATCAACTCTAATTCTATCACACGAAACAATATGGCCTAAGAATGTACCAGACTCAAGCCAAAATTCACACTTGTGATGTGCAGCTACGATGAGGCCATATGAAGTTGCATAGACAATATGTGAACTTTTTGCATCTCATTGTGTCTAGCCGATTATCAAATCAAGGCTCTTGTGATGAACATTGCGCACTAGCGAAAGTGTACAGTCTTGTTTGATATTGGTTCCAATGCCTTGTGTGATGAGCTTACCGTTAACCATGTGTGATGAAACCTAGAATTTGCCTGGTTGGTCCGGTTGACTAAGTGATGCAATCTCTTGAAATGATCTTAGGCAACAATTCTAAAGAGTGAAATAATTTGACATTATACCTCTTTTGTGGACAACCTTGTGAGTGTGTAAACTTTGCTTGAACACCCTTTGAGCCTTAGACCTTTACATAGAAGAAATTTGATTCAACTATAACCCTCTTTTTATCCATTCATCTATAATCCTCATGAAATGTGGTTTGTTTGAATAGCCAACTTAGGCCAAAAGCCTAAGTTGGGGGTGTGGTGAAAAGAGAAGGTAGATCAAGAAGTGCAAAGAAGTCTCCCTTGATCCATGGTTTTGAGAAAGATGGAACCCCTCCATACAAAAAAAAAGAGAAGAGAAAAATAAAAGATGAATGAAAAAGAAAAAGAATGAAAAAGTTGAGAAATAAGGTTGTGAAAGTTGCAAAATAAGTGGGGTGTCCAATATTCAATGGAAAATGATTAATATGGTGTATTTTGAGCATGGGTGTATATGTTGAAGAAAAGGAAAGAAAGTGATCTTCATACCACATTTCATGAGGATAGCAGCCACTGAACCTAAATGACCATACCTTTACACTCAGCCCCGTTACAAGCCTTTTGAAAAGACCTTTTTGATCTTGAGTGAGCTGAAACAAATGTTGGTTGGAAAATAAAGGCTAACCTATGGGTGAAATCATGCATTGCGTTTGTCTTTGTGAGTGTGAGAGTTGTATGTGTTTCTAGAGCTCTAAATTGTTGAAGTTTAGTGTGTGAATATGGAATCATTCTTTGTGTGAGGGAATTTGAGTACCTTTGTTAAGCTTGAACTTGCATTTGAAGCAAGTATTGTGAACTTGAAAATCTTTGGTAATGATGAGTCACAACTAGAACCTTTGAGTGCATAATTGATCCTTGCATAAGTAAGTTGAGTCTTTTTGTGTGCATTCATGATTGAGTCTTAGGTAGGACTGTTTGAGACATCCTTTTTGAACTACTGAACTTGAGTTTTACTTGAGGACAAGCAAAAGTTTAAGTTGGGGGTGTTGATGAGTCTGAGATTTGGACTCATTTAGGACATTATTTACAATGATTTAGTGTCCTTAAATGCTTATTTTGTGCCAATAACTAATGTAAAACCTTTGATATCCTGGTATATGGATTGAGGAACAAAGCAAGGACACTAATTTTTAAAAAGAAACGAAGCAAGCTGAAAGAGTGAAGAAAAGAAATCTAGGTGATCACCAAATCCACTTAGCGAGTCACCGAATGGCTATTTGACCGCCTAAAGTTCTAGTGTGCCAAGCCTTGAAGGAGAAAACCAAGTTGGCGAGAGAACGGAGCAGTCGGCGGATCGCCGAGTGGTTCCACGATGAAGTGTTGGATCGCCCAAAGTTACAGACCTTGAGGACGCTTGAAGGCCAAGGCAGAAGAGCAAGGGAATTGACCAAAGGGTGGCTCACTTAGTAGATCGGCGAGCCCGGCTTACTGTGCCGAATGGTTCTTCGCAATAAATTTTTGGTGACTATAAATACATCTTTCAACATTTAGTTTAGGATCAATTTTTCATAGAATTTTCATATCTAATTTTTCCATATCGAATTCTGAGTATTGAGACAAGTTTTCTCTAGTCTTTTTCTAAGCTTTGGAGAGTGGAAGTTTTTCACTTTTGAGAAATTGGAAGTGGGTCTTTAGAATTTTTCGAATCGGAACATTGTAAGAAAGAAATCAATCTTACCCATTTGATGGAAACTCAATTTGGTAACAATTTTTATCTTTTTATGATGTCTAGCTAAAACCCCAATTCTTGGGATGTGATTATGTGATTATGTGATTATGAGCCGATTTAGTTTATGGGTATTGCTAATTGTTAGTTTAAATGTTATTTAGAAGTGAGTTCAATTAGTAATTGTTGTTTAATTTAAGAATTGTAGTTGCAAATGCAGTTCTACCCTTCTATTTTTGGCTTGCTCGAGAGAGAGGTTTTAAAACTAAGCTTATTGATGGATGGTCAGTGGGTATTTGGTTGACATGGGTTCAGCTCGAGAGAGTGAATAGACTAAAGTGTGGGTTGGTCTTAGTTTGCTTGCTTGTTGATGTTCAAGAGAAATCAACTTGATTCGGGGTAAATTGTTCGAGAGAAAATTTATTCCCTCTATGGCTTGGCTTACACACTAATATTCAGGTATTTCCTAACAAATCCAAGTACCCATTTGTCTATATTAGCCTATAATCGAAACATATCCAAAGAACCCGTCCCATTATTGTTATTTTGTATTGATTCTCGTTGTATATAGTTTATAATTAAAACCAAAACCCCCTTTTTTGACATTCATGTCACCCCTGATTTGAATTATGTTTTTATTCTATAATTTTATTCCTATGACTTATATGCCTATATTCATACTTCCCAATTAATTCTCAAACATGTACCACTCCCTATGGGATTCAACACCGACTCATTTAGTTGTGTTTTATACTGACTGGTGATCGTTGACACTTAGAATTGGATGAAGTATCCTTGAAACCATAATCAGTTAAACAGTAGTGGAGGGCCTACGTGGAATGCAGATCGTTAGTTTACCCCCACTCACTTGGACCTAATTTTATGCTCTATTCCTGGAAAAATATGTGCCCCGGACATTGAGGGATTGCAAGAAGGATGAGATCATGGCTTTGGAGCAGGGTGGTATGTCTGTAGCTACTTATGACGCTAAGTTTCATGCTTTGTCTAGATATTCTACACATTTGGTGACTACTGAGGAAGAGAGGATCCATCTATTTGTCAAGGGACTGAACTCCGATTTACATATATTGTCTATTCAATTGACATCTGCAGGAATTTTTTTTAATGAGGTGAGCAATTTCGTGAAGAAAGTGGAAGGAGTTAGACGTGAAGGACAGGCTAAGTCTTTGGCTAAGAAAGCCAAGATCACAAGTAACTTTCAGGGTTCCTACTCTAGAGGTTCAGGTAGGCCGACACTTGCAGCCCGGCCAATTCAGTCTGCCATGCCCGCTTCTAAAGGTAATTATTTAGGAACTCCACTTCATAATTTTAATTGGGATAGTGATGAGCAGCAGACTATCTTTTGATCGCACTTGTTATAATTGTACAGAACCTAGGCATATGAGGAGAGACTGTCCCCACCAGCGCATGTTGGACCCTGCGCAGCAGCAGACTAGAGCAGTGGTATGCACGAGTAACGATAATAATGGTAGACGTCATTCACAAGGTGGTGATGTCTTGCAAAATCTTTGAACATTTGATGTTTGAAAACTAAGGATTAATACTAAAATCGAGTGTATTTATGTGGATATGATGTGTTTGTACAGGTAAAACATGTGGACGTGAAAGAAGAAAGAAAATAAGAAAATGTAGAGTGAAAGTGAATTGAACCAAGTGAAGATCACGGATGCCTTGATGGGTCGTGAAAATCATGACATATCATGATAAGGCTCGTGAATTAGAACTAGTAAGAAGGCATGGAAGAATAACATTTTGGTGGACCAAACAAAAGACCACAGATGACTTCACGGGCCATGGTCCTCCCAACTGTCTGTGGTATTGTCTGTACAGTTGAACCAGTGAAGAGGCCTTGATAAGCTGAAGATTGATTCGGCTAACTGAAGACCAGGGGCACCTATACGGACCGTGGTCAGTCTCACGTGTCGTGGTGATATCAGTGACCAGATTCCAGTATGCAAGCCTTGAACAACCTAGTTTTAAGAGTTCAAGTACGAACACGGAGGGCTTCACGGACTGTGAAGCCCTTGACAGATCATCAAAGTGACCGTGGAGTTGCAGAACAGTTCAGTCCTACTTTGAGTAGGACTCATTTTACACATTCTATTTTGAATTAATTAGGTCATTTTTTTGTTTTTATCTCGTCATATCTGGAACGAGCGACTAAATTTCAAATACTTTTGACTTTGGTTTTTATCGATTATCATTGAATTAATCTCGGAAGTTGGATTTTGATTTTCCCAATATCATTCGTTTAGTGAATTTACAAATTTTTGTACGTACATTTTCTTAATGTTTTCATTACTAATCTCTATTCATTTAGTGGAAGTCATGAGTGGCTAAACACCACAACTGGAGTTGTGGGAACTATGACAAAAATCTAATTGTTAATTCGTAAAATGTGTAGAAGGTGAATTATTTTTGCAATATCTACCTCGACTTTCATTATTCTTTTGTTCTAATGAGTGCACGCATTAGAGTCAGCTTGTGTCTACCGATTGTTCGAGAGAAAATAGATAGTTGGGAAAAGAGGAATTAATCTGATAAAATGGCGTTAAAGGTTAAGTTCAAGAGAATAGAACTTTAACATCATTTGTATGCAAGGGTAGAATTTGTAACACTCAGATACCGAGAGGAATTGAGTGAAAATTATCTAACTAGAATGAGAAGCATTAGATATAGTCAACTCGCCTATAAATTGCAAAGACTAAAATACTTGAAGCTCAGTTGCGGATGAAAAATAGATTTGAAGTCATAAGAAACACAACCCTGGTTTTATTTAGTTATCGAAACAACCTTATAATTAGTACTCTATTACTTGTTAACTCGAATCTTGTCTAACAATCTAAGTTACTAGAACTTTACAGCTAAACCCAATTTACATTTCGTAATTGTTTTCATTAGGAAATAATAACAACATTTGGGTAAACCCGATAGTGAAATCATTTCTATAAAGAAATTCTATGTGGGATCGATCTTAACTCATGTGGAGTTGTATAAATTCACTCTGACCGTTTATACTTCTTAATTGAAGTGTAAAATCTGCAAATTCACTGAACGAATGATATTGTGAAAATTAGGTGGCTGATCACCTGTCTAGGTTGGATGTTGAAAAGAAAGAGGAACTTGAGCTAGGAATCAATGATTCGTTCCTGGATGTGCAAGTATTAGCTGCAACTCTTGATCTTATTCCTTGGTTTGTTGATTTTGCTAACTTTCTTGTTACTGACTTGATGCCTGAGGGGCTTACATTTCCGCAAAGGAAGAGGTTCCTGCATGATGTGGGTAAGTATTTTTGGGATGGACCTTATTTGTATAGGGTTTGTGCTGATAATATCATTAGGTGATGCATCCCTGAGGCTGAGATACTACATATTTTAGAGGCCTATCACTCATCTCCAGTGGGTGGCCATCATGGAGGCACTCAGACAACACATAAGGCACTTCGGAATAGGTACTATTGGCCTACGATTCATCAGGACACAATTGATATATTGAAGAGTTATAATGTATGCCTGCGGCAATGAGCCATATCTCGACACCACGAGCTACCAATGACACCTATCCTGGAGGTGGAGCTATTTGATATATGGGGAGTTGATTTCTTGGGACCATTTGTGTGCTCATATGGGCAACAGTATGTACTTGTGGCAGTGGACTATGTGTCCAAATTGGTTGAGGCAGTTGCTCTGCCTGAGAATGATGGCAAAAGTGTTGGTTTTCTAAAAAAGAATATTTTCTCAATGTTTGGCACACCCAAAGCTATTATCAGTGATAGCGGTTCCCATTTTTTCAATATGGTATACAATACTCTTCTGGACAAATATGGGGTTAAACAGCATAAGGTGGCAACACCTTATCAACCGCAGACCAGTGGTTAAGTGGTGGTATCAAATAGGGAAATAAAGGCTATTCTTGCATAAAAAGTGAATGCCATCAGGATTGATTGGCAAGAAAGTTAGATGATGCTCTATGAGCATATCAGACAGCTTTCAAGACACCTATTGGTATGTCTCCATATCAATTTTTGTTTGGAAAGGTATGTCATTTGTCGGTTGAGAATGAGCATAAGGCACTCTGGGCTTTGAAGAAGCTGAACAATAGTTGCAGTGAAACTGCAAACCTGAGACTGGATCAAATCAATAAGATGGATGAGTTTTGCTTGAGAGCATATGAGAGATCTGCATTGTACAAGGAGAGAATGAAGATGTATCATGATAAGCATATTGAGAAAAGAACCTTCACTCCGGGTAGCTTGGTTTTACTTGTCTGTTCCGGGGAAGTTGAGATCCAAATGGTCTGGACCTTTTAAGGTAACTCAGGTGTTCCAGTCGGGTGCTATTGAGCTTGAGAATGATAAGGGTGAGAGATTCAAGGCAAATGGTCAGTGAATCAAGGCATACTTAGGTGTTCCAGAAGAAGTGAAAATAGTGGAGGGATGTAAGATTGATGAAGTCTGAGTAATCAAGTAACCTGCGTTTTGCTGCGAAGTTAAATTGTGCGCTACTTGGGAGGCAACCCAAGATTGTAATTGTAATAGGTATTTTACTTTTTATCAATTTTTCTTTGCTTTTTTAGAGTCACGGGGTGTTGATGCGTGCAGGGCGGAATTGGATAAAGAACTATAGAACTGGTGCAGGAAGCCCTTCACGACAGTCCCACGGGTTGTGGTTCCCTTCATGGGCAATATCATGGCGCATCACAAGCATCAACATGAGATGAGAGCCATTGGAAATTGACATAAAATGGTTCATAGAAGGGTTCACGGTCGATCGGTCTTTGTACGGACCATCCAACCCCTCGTGAACATCATGTAAGTCTTCATTTCCAAGTGAAGTTCACTGGAGCTTGTACGAATCGTGATGCCTTTCATGGGCGACTTCACGACCTGTCGTCCACAACCCATCAGCATAGATAACCTGACCCGGCCCGCACGCAAAGATAAGTTAATTTTAAATGTTGATATAGTTCTTAAAGTGCCAAGGGTCAGTTTCTTCCTCTTCACTATCCTTTATAACGGTTCCTAAAGATATAAAAAGGGTTTCCACCATCCATAAGTTCTCAATTCATCAGAGAATCAAAACCCTAGTTCTAGTTTGTCATGAAATTAAAGCCAAGTTCATCTTCTCTCTATGTGGGCAAAAAATTGGATCTAAATTGAAGTAAGTTCTTCTATAACATTTTATAAGTTTGATCTTATCTAAAAACAAGTTAGAGTTACATTGATTTGGTTGAATTTAGCATGATTTTCTGATAAATGATCTTTGATAATATTTGCTTATGTGGGTTTGATGAATTTTTATGGGGTGGTTTAAAACTGGGTAAAGTTGATGGGTCTAGTGTAAGGGTTTGTTGAAATTATGTGAAACTAATGTTGATGTATGTGTATGATGGATTTTTGAGTAATTAGTGTTGAATGATGATATTAGTGAGAAATTGCATCCAAATCTCTTAAGTTCAGCATGTCTATGTGTGTTGTGAAATTGAAGAAATAATCATTGTTTGTATGTGGGCATGAGCGTATTGGATGAGTATTGTTCTTATTTACATTGTGCGTGATGATTATCAGTGGATTTAGTAATCACATTATGATCCTGTACTTTAAATGGGTGTAGCATGTTCTATAGTGAAGTCATGAGAAACCGTGACTGAATAACTGGCCAAGTGTAAGACCATGATAGGCTTCACGGACCATGGAAACCACCACGAGACGTGAAACTGCTTGTGGACCACGCTTGGCATTCCATACACCCATTGGATATGTTCACGAGCTTTATCACGGACCATAATTCACTCCACGGGCCATGAAACCTTCTGTGTACAATACACAGTTCAATCCCCTACTGCACATTTATTTTGTCTTAAGTCCACGAGAGGTTTCATGGTCCGTGCTACTCACAACGGCCCGTGTGAGCTTTCGTATATAAAAAAATATGTACTTTCAATTTTTTTGTTTTGTATTTCCATTATGTGGCCTTTCCCAATGATAGATTGGGTAACAACTTTCTTAAGGCAAGGCGTCACGTTGTAATTACACCGTGGAAGTCTGAGGACCCGATAATGTATCATTTTACTGATTTGCGTACTAATGGGTTTTTGTATTTCTCATGTACTATGGATTATTGAAGAAAAATTGCAGCCCCATATTCCTCACCTACTGCTTCTCAATTGGAAGGTGATAACACTTTGGAGTCTAGTAGTTCAGAGGTTCAAATAAATACCACTATTGAGGACCACCCACCTCGAACTACTAGATCTCATACTGCGAGGGCAATTCTCTAGAACACTCATCCCTAGTATAAAGAGGATTATGTATGGCCCAGATTACACAGTACCAACTTCAGTTGGCCTTATTGAGAGAAAACATCATGATGTGACCAGTGAAGCTGTGATGGAAGTTCAAAATTCTCGGGAACGAGTGATGCGCTGGATTGCAAGGCAAATTGCTTTAGAGGGGGAAAATGCAGTTTAGGTTACAGGAACGCCCGTATACATCACTAAAGTTTCAGTATCTTTTCCAGCCAAGGTCTGGTAAGTTATTGTCCGTGCACAGTTGTGGCTTGCCGGTAATGATAATACACTGTATCCCTCACTAGCATCCTTGGTAGCTTGCCTCATGACTGGTTACCCAGTCAATGTGGGTAGGATCATAGCTAAAGAAATGCGGGACAGGGCACTAAATGAGAGGGCCGGACATCTATTTCCCTGTCTGATAGGGAAATTGTGTCGACAGGAGAACATTCCCCCAAATAGGTTAGTAGACAGATAGAGTGTGGCATTGAGACTCACCCAGGCATCCAAAATCAAAGATGTCGCTAACCGTATCTTTGGTGCAAAATCCAGAGTTGTGGGTTCATTAGTTGTTGTTCCGCATGTACCAATTGATATTCCACATGCGGATAGAGGGCCCAAGCAGGAAGAATCCTCACAACCATCTACAGAGGCACTACCGCCACCAGCTTCAGCCTCACATGCTCCAGGTAAGTTTGTCACTATTCCTACTCTATTTCTTGAGAAATTGGTTGTAGATCAGCGACTAACCAGGAACTTGGTAGACAAAATTATATGTTGGATGCCCCAGCTTATATAGCGCGATGTGTTAGATGCGGAAAAGAGAATAAAAGATGAGCTGTGGAAGGAGTTGGCTGTATTAAAAGACAGGATGGATAGCTTGGAGGTCCATGTTTAAGATCAGTTGCAAGCTACACGTTCAATCGGTACTGATGAGTTCAAGACGCAGTGGGCTGAGATGCGAGCTCAAGTTGCTAAGCTGGCTGAGAAGCTGGTTCATGTGCCCACTCTGGTCATGCCAGAGTCCTTGATGAACTTGTTCAGTGAGCTTTCTAACACTCAATCCCTTTACGACTTATGGGGTGAAATTCCCAAGAGCAAATCTAGTACGAGAAAACACAAAACTAGAGAGTTTGATGAGGGCTACCAGTTGATCTATCCAACGAGGAAAGAAGACAACACAAGAATACCCGCAAGGCATCACTGAAGAAAACCGCTATACCCAGCCGATTCTCAAGGACAAAAGGTATAGCATTACATTTTAACAGACAGAGGAAAGCTAGGTCTCTACTCCTTCTTCATGAGGAAGAATGGCCTTGTTATCATCTAGATTGACGTAAGGTGCGTAGCGGTGTAGAGTCCAACTAAGACTTCCACGAAAGGTCTCATTCATCTTGATTAAGGAGTTTCTTACTGACCGCTAAACATTCTCTACTTTTGAAGATAGACTGGAAAGCAAGCTCAGAGAATAGCTAAGTGGAAGTCAGAGACTCCCTTCGAATTCACTCTGACATCTGTCGAAGCCAGCCTGTGGTAAGAGTTGGGCAGAGGTAGCCCTCAATCACTTACTAACTTACTCGGTAAATTAGCTAGCAAAAGGCCAATCCTCTGAAATTTTATTTCCAAGATAAACCATTCGAATGCTACTAAACGACATACGGAGCTATCTCAGATATCTCGAGTAAGGAGACGGGACGGGTTTGATAGTTAGAGTTCTATTTCTAGGAAGGAAGAGACTATCGGGAAGCTCACTCTCGGCCGGGCTCGAAGCAGAGGGTAGAACGTAATATCTCTTGTTGGTTCGGCTCATTAAGCCATTACAAAAGAGTCCTCGAAGAACTTAAGCTACAACAACGAGATGTAGTATTAGCTGGTGCTTTTGGTAGCGAAGTACCTATCCCGATTAGTGGTAGCCATCATTACCCAGAGCTGGGTTTTAAGAGTGCACCCATTGATAAGGGTGCCGACGCTGACCCGACTCCCGGCGCCTAGTGTGCCATAGTGGTGACCCCTCTTCACAGCCCTATACCTTTTTTCTTTCTTGACTTTGAGGGAAAAGTCTTTTTTTTTGGGAGGGGGTGGTGTGCAACCTGCCA
Organism: Solanum microdontum; assembly: GCA_036250385.1. Lineage (NCBI taxonomy): Eukaryota > Viridiplantae > Streptophyta > Magnoliopsida > Solanales > Solanaceae > Solanum > Solanum microdontum. The sequence goes on along the minus strand of JAJONQ010025787.1, from coordinate 28,204 downwards.
TTTTAGCTGTTAGAATGAATGGAGGTTGACTCTGCGTTTGTCTGATAATTTTGATTGTTGTGTTTCTGTTTTTGAGGAAAATATGAAGTTTTTGTGTTGAGTTGTGCAGCAGCTAGTTATGTTTGGAATGATAGCCTTAATTTGAAATTTTACTGTTAGACTCTTTAGATGACATCTTAGGTACTCATGCGTTGAACATTGCTTGTTTGAAAATAAATTGGTGAACGAAGAAACTATAGAATATAGTCTTATGTCATATGTGTGTGAGGTTTGCTCGAAGTCTAACGCTAGGAGCAGAAACTAGAACTTGCCCGAGAAGTTCTGCTTAAAATCAGAGAATAACTAGATACGAAAGGATCATTAGGCCATTTTTGCTAAGCCATTGAAAAGCCAAAAATAAAACAACCAAATAAAACAGCTTATCATTTGAACCCGATTTGATCCTGCAAACCAATTTTGTTCTTACCCATTAAATATCATATCATTGGGTCTCTGAAGATACGATGTCACAACTCAGGCCGAAGGCCTAAGTTGAGGGTGATTACCACCCCAGCAGAAAGGAAAAATGAAAAAGATGGTTCAACTAGTTAGCTGAAAGCACAATATATGCAATAAAAATAAAAAATAGAAAAATAAGAAAAAGAAAAAGAAAAGAAAAAGAAAATAATGGTTGCAGGGATGTACTGAAATGAAAAAAATATAATGAATCGCTAAGAAAAAGTTGTGTGCGAATGAAACTTTTGAAGAAACAAGGTATTAGTCACTCACAAACCCAAAAATCCATTCCCTAATCTGAGCCTATGTTACAAGCTGATAAAGTCCTACAGTGATCCTATTCCGGTTATTCAAAAGATAGAGTGTAGAAAGCAATGGATAGCCTATGGTCTTTTGTTGCTAGTGTTAGAAGTTCTTTGAGACTGTGAGAGTAGAAAGTAGTCCCAATTATCATGAGTGAGGGACTTCTTTAGAGTGAGGACACAGTGAATGCATTTGATGGTTAAATTGTGTTAGTTGATAATACACAAGAATAAGCATGGTCGACTGAGAATAATGTGATGTCATATATTGATCCTTGCATGTTGGATTGATGGTTTTGGATACAAATTGTAGTTGAGATGGGTGCTGCATAGTTTCAAAAAGGTTTTGAATTTTTTAGCACTAAATGTATTGTTTTCTCATCACTTGAGGACAAGCAATGGTTCTCAGTTGAGGATGTTGATGTGCCGTGAAATCGTGGCATATTTGATGCTTGAAAACTAAGGATTAATACTAGAATCGAGTGTATTTATATGAATATGATGTGTTTGGTAGTGTTTGTACAGGTAAAACATTAGGACGTGAAAGAAGAAAGAAAAGAAGAAAATGCAGAGTGAAAGTGAATTGAACCAAGTAAACATCACGGACGCCTTGACTGGTCGTTAAGATCGTGACTAATCATGATAGGGATCGTGAATTAGAACTAATGACAAGGCATGGAAGAATCACATTTTGGTGGAGCAAAGTAAAGACCACGGACGACTTCACGGGCCGTGGTCCTCATAAAGGTCAGCGGTAGTATCTGTACAGTTGAACCAATGAAGAGACCTTGATAAGCTGAACATTGACTCGGCGAAGTGAAGACCACGGGCACCTATATAGACTGTGGTCAGTGTTACAAACCGTGGTGACGTCCGTGACAAGATTCCAGTTTGCAAGCCTTGAAGAACCCAGTTTTGATAGTTCAAGTACATATCACGGAGGGCTTCACAGACCATGGTTTTTATCTGATTATGCCTTACAAAAAATTGGTTAGTTTATTTTGATATGTTTTGGTTCAATCTCGCTATAGTTTACTATCATTTTCAGTTCATAGTTAGTTTAGTTTTTCCCCTTCTTTTCATGTTAACATGTCACGACTAGAGGTTACCCCCTAGATGTAACATGGCGTAGTTCACCCCAAAGGGGGTTGCATACAAGCCCTTATCATAATCATACACATAATGTCATAAGAAATAATACCGAAAATTAAAACTTTTCTAAACAGAAGCCAAACTTCAAATTCAATATATAAAGAGTTATGGAAATACTAGACTTGTCTCATTAACCATCTAAATATAGGAGTATGAAATTAGGGACTTAACCCTTTACATCAATGAAAGTCTTAACATAATAAAGTACGACTAAAACTAAGATTGAAATAAAGATTTGGTCCTCGAACTGGCGGACTCACCAAAACATAGGGAATAGTCGACCCAAGCTTTACTTTGAAGAAAGAAGTGATGAATCAACGTCCGTGACCTATACTCATAGAATGTAGAAAATAAGGGGTTAGCACAATTATGCACTAATATGGAAACATGCAGAAAAACATTTAAATGTGATAAATAGGACATTTTTCTTGGAAGTATGCATTTATCAAGTTTGGAAAGCCAATATGCATTTTCAAACATAGAAGACAAGCTATAGTCACAATACACTCATAACATAGTAATATCAATACCTTAGCAACATCTAAGAATGTGTGTGCAATGTATGGTTGGCATCCCATAATACCAACCTTAGTAAGCATTCCCTGAAACTACACATTCATTACTATAATCTTCACGCTTACCATAATCCAAAGTCATAAATGAGGAATTATACAAGCTCCAAAACTATAGATAAAGAAAGTCATCTAGTCATATCTTTTCATACCATAAGGAAACCATTCCACAACATCCTAACAAGTCTCCTTGTGCAATGTAAGAGTGAAGTCCCATACCCCCACTCCTACCAAGTAAACCCATTAAGAAGTCATATTATAGTTCCTATCAAATTCATTATCTTAATGTTATTAGGGAATATTAGCCATAACCGACATAGACCATGTGAGCTACATGGAATCCGGTGTCATATAACCCCACACCGAAAGAAGGCGTTCTTACTTGCCGAAGGTAGAACTAATCATATTTAGCTTCTCAGATGGATCCACTAGCTAAGTCCTATGTTTGGCACATAGTTGTGGGATAGGTAGATTGCTACTAGAAACCCAACCTATTGCATTAGCGGAGGAGCTTCCATCTCATGAGTTTACTATAGATGACCCAGCCTATTGTATTAGCGGATGGACCTTTTCCTCATTGTCCATATCCACTCAGTACTAAGCATTATTTCCCCATTATACATAATTAGTATGGAATTCTATCTACAAGTGTGGAGGCATACTTTACCCTTCGTTCAATACAACTCACTAAATAGCTCATAGATTCATTTAAGTGAGAACTACCTTTCACCTTAGAATCAACATATTAGGGTGAGTAATATTCACCTCATTATTCATAGTGCTTTCATGAGAACTAGCCCTTCAAACAACACAACCACATCATCCTAGACAATTTATACATAACCATGTGTAAGGATAGAGGAAATTAGTCTTCCAACAACACCTCAATTTACAAAATAGTCATAGGATTCTCACCTTTCAAATGAGCTCATAAGTTCATCAATAACTATCAACAATCATGAACAATCATTCAAAATTTACCCCTTGAAAGGTCATGAACCAAGTCTCACACTTACATTTAGGATATACTATCATCAACATGATTAAGGCAAGGTTTCATAACCAAATTAACATGACCACAATACATAATTGAAATCACCTTGCATCAATACCTTAATTGAAATTCATGAAATTGGGGTCATCGGGTAGTTCATGGGTTTATGGGGAGGTTTACTATAAAATCACCATTAAAACGTCAAATCATCCATAATATACAATCAAATAACATACTGAAAATGTTTTTAGGCAGAACCCATGACAAGAATGAAAACCCTAGTTTTTGAACAATACAACCCATTTTCGAAATTGAGTTGAGAGGGCTTCATGGAGGAAAGTATTCCATGAATAAAGGTTCACATACCTTAATCTAAGCTTTCCCACGAAATTGGAATGAAGAGTTTGGAATTTGAACCCTAACCTTGACCTTCTTCTTTGTTCTTCACTGGAGGAACTTCTTAGTGAGAGAAGAGAGGATTTGGAAATTCATTTTGGGAGTTTGAGTTAGGTCTTGAAATATTGATAAAAATGACTTAAAACCATATATAACCCCCCCCCCCCTAAAATGCCTAAAACACCCCTCCCACAATTTGGACGAAAATAGGAAAGGACTTAAATGACCTTCATCAAATGATCCCGCCCAGGTGTCACGCCCATCTTCATGGCCCGTAGCAAGGACTACGGATCTTGTTCTTGCTTGTGAAGATGAGGCAGTGGCCTCCACAAATGGCCCTCATAATTCATTGCCCAAGACATCTCCACGGGCCTCTTCACGGCTCGTGAAGTGGACCACGGCTCATGGTCACGCCCGTGGAGTTTGAGGCAGTGGCCTTTCCACTTTGAGGCCAACTAGGCCATTTGTCTAAGGTAACTTCACGAGAGCCTCCCTTGGTTCATGGTCAAGACCATGGACCATGGTGATGGCTGTGAAGTTGAGGCAGTGGCTAAGGAAGTTGGAGGCCAAATTTACATGGCCAAGGCATGGTCACGCCCACCTTCACGAGCCATGGTGAGGACCACGACTCATGGTCCTTCTCGTGAAGGCTGGGGGAGTAGCCAATGGCTAGGGGCTACCTTGGCCTTTTGGCTTTGGCTTGGCCCCTTCCTCTTTAGCACTAGTCCCATGGCCTTGACCCCTATACTCCCATTTCAAGACGTTCATCCTGTCATTAGGCTCTAGTTTAACCTAGCATTTTCTGGAGTGTCACATAACCCTCGTTTGAGTTATGTTGTCTCTTTTCATTTGAGCTAAGTTGGTTGTCTCTTTTTATGACCATTTTAAAGAAGTTTTCAAATAAAGTTAAACTTTGTGTTTTCTCATGAATATATTTCCATGAATAGAGTGCTTTTAGTATGAAGAGTAGGTTTTGCATTCACAATTTACTTATGGGTCTTTAGTCATTTAATGGTCAGTCGTTTTCTGATAAAACTATCCATGTAAAGCATCTTGTTCTAGCTCGTCTTAATCTTTGTGGTGTTTACTTTCTCAGATCTATTTCAAATATGCTTTATAGGTTGAGGTTTGTCTGCCTGCATGAGTTTTTGTTCAATATAATGTTTCTTTGTTAAAGTCAAGTTGGTAGGAGGCAATTTGCAATTGTTAAAAGGGCATGAACTGTTTCTGTTTGTTACATTTTGTTCATTAAAGGAGTGTGTGTCAAGCACAGTGTTTAAAGTCCCTCTTATTCAGATTTGGAAGTCGTATGAATGTTTGTTAAATTTTAATAATGTTTTTCTGCTGGTTTGCCCATACTATCTGATGTCATTAGTCAGCAATATACATTAAGTTTGTAGTTAATTGTCTGGTCAGGAATTCTCCAGCTAACCTTAAACTGAACCTAGCGTGTTAATTCTTTTTATTTTGTTTGTACATAATTGATTAGTTTCTCTATAATCTCTTTTGAAATGCATGTTCTAGTCGGGATACATCTTATTGGAATTCTTTCCTCTTATTTTGGAAAATATATGCATAGTTTGACGCATTCTTGTTGGCACCTTCTCTGTTGCCTCTTTGTTTCTCCTTTAAAGAGATTGGAATTTATTACTTATGGAATTGCAATGTTTTTCTTGCCTTCTGAATGATGTATAGGACTATGCTGATTGAACTATCTTTGATTTATTGCTTCTGTTAGAAATTGTTCAGGATTGACCTTAATATCAGTCAGTTTAAAATTGTTTTGTTAACCTTATATCAAATAGATGGTAATCCTTATTTATGTGTATTTTCATGTGAAATATGTCCGAGTTCACTATGAACTCCTATCACTTTTCACTTGCATTTAGGAGAACCATAAAGGCTCAAATTCCACCTTTCTCGAGTAAGCTAGCCGTAAAAATTGACGAATAGGTTCTGAGAGTTCGTATACATTAAGTAGGCACGATAAAGTGCCGAGGATCGGAGAGTTGAAGAAATTGGCCTAAAAAGCCCTCCTTTATTTTCAAAAGTTATTTTTTGTTACTTTGGGCCTAAGCCCCTTTTGTTTTACTTATTATTACTTGTTAGTTCTTAGGACAGGTGGAAGAATTGGGTGTAAGGCCCAAAAGAAGAAATACTTCTTTCATGTTAGACTAGGACACGTACCAGTGATTTAAATGGATCAAAGGCCCCAAAACAAAATTAGGCCCAAGTATTGGTCCACGCGAACAGAAAAACAAGACTTGGGCCCAACACCCTCTCTCTCTCCTTATTTTATCCGTCTTTGGTACTTGTTTAATTGTTTATTTTCTAGTTAATTCTAAGGTTTTTCCTTGTTTCAATTCCCCAAAAGATGATTTAACAATAACTGTTAAAATCAAATAAGTATATTTTGTTTTACTGGACTTTAAAATATCTAGTACTTAAGTAATATCCTTATGCTATCTCCCTTTCCCTTCAAAAACAATTTTAAGTATTAAGTTGTTATCTCTTCAAGCAAACTATGTGTATTTTCTTAAAAACATTTAGCCAAATAGTTAATCACCGAATAACCGAATGTTAGCGGGCATTTTGGGTGCTTTCTAACCCTTATTGAAATGCTAATACGAACCTCGAACCCCCTTAATATTTTCAATCAATATCTATTTTAATATTTTGAAAATCAGTTTTCTTGATTTTCTTTAAAAATTAAGTGGTGACTCTTAAAAACCCGTCGTATTCCTTTTTTTAAATAAAATATAATGACGACTCTGCTGGGGATATTGAATGGTTCTAGCCTTAAAATTAACTTATTTGGCTGTGTTGAAATTTTTACTTATTTTAATTATTGTATATTAAACGGTGACATTCATGCCATTGATTCCGCCAAACAGTAAATAGATTGCATTAGGAAAAAAGGTGGTTACGTGGCTTTCAACGGCTGTCCTTCAGAAAAAACACCTTCAAGTTCTTTTAAAGTGATAAACGAATAGTTTACTTATGGTCATCAGACGTCATTTATTATACTTCACCCTGCAGTTTGTCCAACTCGAGTAACCATGTCTTATTTAAACCAATTATAGACAACCTAGTAGAGCGAAACCAAAACCAAATCTATGCATTAGCCTAAGACGGATTAATACCCGAGGCGTATTAAGTCCATTAGTAAAGTTGCCAAAAAGCATGTCCAAGGTCCACAACCTAATGACATATCAAGTTATTTTACATTTGAATGATGTATGTGTAGAAATTTGATTGTTGAATATTTGGGCGGGGGGATCTTAACCGGGTTTTATTTTGTAGGTATGGCTCAATTTCCCAAATTTAACATGGTCTTGCAGGCTACTGTCCATGCACACCAGCTACTGGGACAATGAGAAAATGGTGTTCCAATTTAGAACCATGGAAATCACCCCGACAATCAAGAAATTTCGGGATGATATAGATACCGTAGGTGCAGGGATAGTGTAACGCCTCTGAAATTAGTAAGTTGAACTAGAGAGTTCTAGAGCTTTTCGTAAAACTTTTAGAGCTTGATGAGAGGGTTTAAGTCATAAAACTGATTCCCGTACTTAGAATAGGGGTTTAAGGGTTAGGGCATCAAGGTACGACCCTCCAAGGACCACCCAATGGGTCCTTGAGGAGGACCTCAAAACTGCCCTAAAAGCTGTAAAAAATCAGGCCACTCACACTTGGCACCTATTGGCCATGAGTGGACTCATGCCCCATGGGTTGGGGCCGTGGTTCAAGGCCTGATTGGCCTACATTTTCAGCCTCACAACCAGCATCTACGGAGGTGCAGTACGAAGTGTGGACCCACCCACGGTCCGTGGGTGGGTGGTTCGTGAGTGGGGGCAGATTTTTAGTTTTAGTTTTTAAGTTGGGTGGTTCGTGAGTGGGGGCACACTCCAAATGATTCTCTCTCTAGAAGAAGAAGAAGAAGAAGAAGAAGAAGAAGAAGAAGAAGAAGAGGAAAAAAAAGAAGAAAAAGAAAAAACGAAGTTGGGGCAAATTCAGAAGAAGAAGAAGAAGAAAAAGAAAAAAGGAAGTTGGGGCAAATTCAGAAGAAGAAGAAGAAGAACAAGAACAAGAACAAGAACAAGAAGAGGAAGAAGAGGAAGAAGAAGAAGAACAAGAAGAACAAGAAGAAGAAGAAAAAGAAGAAGAAGAAGAAAAAAGGAAGTTGGGGTAGATTCGCATCCATTGTTTCAAGCTTGATTAGGTCTTTGAATTAAGGTATGTTTGCTTAATCATCTATGGGTCCTTCCACCCATAGAGCCCCCTAGGTTTTCCCCCAATTGTGTAGTAAAAAACCCAATTCTAGCTAGGACTCTTCTTACATTGTGGGTAGAGTTTAGGTATGATTCCAATCTAGTGGATAATACCTAATTATGATTGTATTAACATTGAATCATGATATTATGCTGAATTCATGTGATTTCTATGGTAAACCCTAGTCTATTTGATGAATGTGATATTTTGTGGGTTATGCCATTAGAGGTGAAATTGAAGGTTCATAGGTGATTTTCTTGAATCAATGTCATGTGTAGTAATTGTTCAAAGTTAGGAACATATAATCATGAATTGAACTATACCTTATTGAATATGGTTGATCTTGACTTGTAATGTTGGAATTTAACCTTTATGATCATTTGTGACTAGAATCACCTAGTAATGAGGGATGTTATTATAACACCTTGAAATCTAGGTATAATGAAGCTAATAAGAAGTAAAGCTTGAGTATAGGTATTGTAGTCATAAATGTTGATCACTAGGGTTCTAAGAGTAAAGTAAATGTGATGAATTAGATGTGTTAAGGCTTTAAGAGTAAAGCCTAAAAGAGAATACAAGTCTAATATGTAGAAGTGTGGTGAAAGGCCTATACTCACCTAGCGTACCTTATGAAAGATTGAAAGCATAAAGTGACAGAATCACTTGAACATGGATTGATTGTCAAGGACATCCTTCCATGAGACATGAGTTTTAAGGAAGGATTAACAAGTAAATCTTTGGGGTGTATGCTTGGCCCCAAGGGGATATTGACAATGACATTGAGTGTCACACATGAAAGGTCCGGGCTCCAAGTAGAGAGGAGAACAACCCCTAGTTGATGTGAGGACTATCCAAGTTAAAAAGGGAACTCTTACGTAGTAGAGTATGGGTTCTCCCAAAGTTAGGTCTCATAAGATGAACTCCATCACATAGTCGAGTTAAGGTTTCTAGTAGCAATCTCCATATCCAATTAACTAAGACATGCTTGAAAAAGTATTTCACAGTGTTCTAAAGCATAATTGAACTAAGAATTCTTAATGAAGTACCTCATAGTGTTAAAGAGTATAAATGGACTTAGACATGCTTAAGGTAGTATCTCATAGGGTCCATGTGAAGAAGGAACTTAGACATACTAAAAGTAGTTTCTCATAAGGTTCAAGCTAATAAAGAACTAAGATGTGCTTAAGAGAGTACCCCATACTGTTCTAAAGTTAAAGAGATGAACTAGGCTCCAAACCAAGAAGTATTAATATGAGGACCTAAAAGTGGTACTTAGCATGAATAGTATTATGGGGTGCTATGCATGCATTGCACAAGTATGATTTAGGGTTATTAAAGAGAAGTCTTTAGATAAGATTGTGCTATAGTTGCCCTCATAGATATAATTGACTAAAGGTGAGAGATTCCCTTTGTTATGAGAGTTAAGCTAATAATGAGGCCAAAGGAGGGTGAGTATGACTAAGATGACTTCAAGGTTATGCTTAGTGTGAAGGGTAGTATGGGATGCCTTTCATACATTGCACAAGTGTGCTTTGAGGTTACTTAGGAGTATGGTACCCTTATGGTAGAAAAGCTTAGAGACTTGACCATGTACATAGACTATGATTAAGATGACCATAAAGGGATACTTGGCTTGGATAGTATTATGGGATGCTATTCATGCTTTGCACATGTGTGCTTTTGAGGTTGCTTGAGAATGGTTGTATTATGGTATAGATGACTAAGAGTCAAAAAATGTTTATATAATGCTTATGTTGGAGACTTTGCTTATTGTGATGATATTGTCTCTTATACTTATTATTGATGTTTCATGAAGTATTTCATATGATTTCGGATTATGTCTTATATTGACTAACCCTTATCGTATGCTCTTATGATTATGCTAGCTAACATATTTAGTACATTTTGTACTAATGCATACTTTGCCTACATTCTAATCAAATGTATGGTTTGGAGATTGAGTGCTACTCTTGGAGATAGGTTTCTAGAAGTTGCAAGGAGTTGAAGATCTTGGTGAGTCCTCATAGCATCGAGGACAAAACGCACCTTTCCTTTATGTCTTTTATTTTCATGTTGAGACTATCGTATGGGCTGAGTCCCAAGAGTTTTATTCTAAAGTTGTATTAGTTGGTTTGAGACAAAGTATAGAAAGTCTTCCGCTTGCTTTTATGAAAATGACTTCGATTGTAAAAAGTTTTGAATTTTTTCGTACTTTTCTATTATCTCATGGTCATGATAAGCTAAGGGATTGTATGAGACATTTCAGAGTCTTACACGCCGTGTTACGTCTAGGGTGTACTCATGGTCGTAACAAACTAGGTATCAAAGCATAAGGTTTAGGGATGGTTTTAGGATGTGTCAAACCACGTCAAGTAGAGTCTTGTTCATAAATGTGAAGCGCACCACATTTATGAATAGGAGGCTATTGGATGTTTAGGAAATCTCACTTCTTCATTCTAACAGTCGTGTCATAGAGTTTGGTTTTAGTAGGCCCTTCTTCTAATCCATTTCCATTGATTTTCTATGGCTAATACCAGGGTTAATGTTAGGAGAGAAGTGGAAGGAAATGTGGAGCAAGAGGTTCCTCCCCAAGTGCCACACCAAGCTCCTCCTCAAGCTCCAATTGAACATATAGGGGAGAATGTGACTCAAGAAGATTTTAGGGGTTGTAGTCATGAATGTTAATCACTAGGGTTTTGAGAGTAAAAGACAATGGGATGAATTAGATGTGTTAAGGCTTTGAGAGTAAAGTCTAAAACTGTGGTGAAAGGCCAATACTCACCTAGCCTACCTTATGAAAGATTGAAAGTATAAAGTGATAGAATCACTTGAACATGGATTGATTATCAAGGACATCCTTCCATGAGACATGAGTGTTAAGCAAGGCTTAACAATTAAATCTTGGGGGTGTATGCTTAGCCCCAAGGGGATATTGACAATGAGATGGAGTGTCACGCAAGAGAGGGTCCGGGCTCCAAGTAGAAAGGAAAACCACACCTAGTTGATGTGAGGACTATCCAAGTTAAAGGGGGAACTCTTATATAGTAAAGTGTGGATTTTCCCAAAGTTAGGTCTCATGAGATGGAAGCCTTCACATAGTTGAGTTAAGGTTTGTAGTAGCAATCTCCATATCCAGTGAACTAAGACATGCTTGAAGAAGTATCTCATAGTGTTCTAAAGCATAATTGAACTAAGACTCACTTAATGAAGTACCTCATAGTGTTCAAGAGTAGAAATGGACTTAGACAGGCTTAAGGTAGTGTCTCATAGGGTCCATGTGAACAAGGAACTTAGACATACTAAAAGTAGTATCTCATAGGGTTCAAGCTAATAAAGAACTAAAATATGCTTAAGAGAGTACCTCATAGTGTTCTAGTGTTAAAGAGAGGAACTAGGTTCCAAACCAAGAAGTATTAGTATTAGGACCTAAAAGTGGTACTTAGCATGAATATTATTATGGGGTGCTATGCATACATTGCACAAGTATGACTTAGGGTTATTAAAGAGAAGTCATGAGATATGATTGTGTTGTAGTTTCCCTCCTAGATATAATTGAATAAAGATGAGAGATTTCCTTAGTTATGACAGTTAAACTAATAATGAGGTCATAGGAGGGTGAGTACGACTAAGTTAACTTCAAGGTTATGTTTAGTGTGAAGGGTAGTATGGGATGCCTTTCATACTTTGCATAAGTGTGCTTTGAGGTTACTTAGGAGTATGGTACCCTTATGGTAGAAAATATTAGAGACTTGACCATTTACATAGACTATGATTAAGATGACCAAAAAGGGATACTTGGCTTGGATGTTATTATGGGATGCTATTCATGGTTTGCACATGTTTGCTTTTGAGGTTACTTGAGAATGGTTGTATTATGGTATAGATGACTAAAATTCAAAGAATGTTTATATGATGCTTATGTTGGAGACTTTGCTTATTATGATGATATTATCTCTTATGCTTATTATTGATGTTTCAGGAAGTATTTCGTATGATTTTGGATTATGTCTTATATTGACTAACCCTTGTCTTATGCTCTTATGATTATGCTATCTAACATATTTAGTACATTTTGTACTAACGCATAATTTGCCTACATTCTAATCAAATGCAGGGTATGAAGATTGAGTGCTACTCTTGCAGATAGGTTTCTAGAAGTTGCAAGGCATTGAAGATCTTTGTGAGTCCTCATAGCATCGAGGACAAAACCCACATTTCCTTTATGTTTATATTTTCATGTTGAGACTATTGTATGGGCTCATTCCCAAGAATGTTATTCTTAAGTTGTATTAGTTGGTTTGAGACAAAGTATAGGAAGTCTTCCACTTGCTTTTTTGAAAATGACTTCGATTGTAAAATGTTTTTCATTTTTCCGTACTTTTCCATTATCTCATGTTCATAATATGCTAAGGGTGTGTATGAAACTTTTCAGAGTCTTATACACCGTGTTACATCTAGGTGGTACTCCTAGCTCTTAACATATAGAAAGAAGTGCAAGAAGCTAGGAGAACATCCTAATCCCTAACAGGCCTACTTTCGATGACATTGTAAAGTGTCTCGGATTAAGAAAGGAATACGCCCACTGGGCCCAAGGGTTAGGCATTGGTTTCAGGGATCTCTATGTCAGATTTGGGCATGCGAGCTTTTATGAAAATTATAACCAAGAGTTCAAAACTTCTTTCAGAGAATAGGACGGGATCAGACCCATGGCATTCACTATTTCACTATTAGGTACTATGGTTTTTCCCCAAGGCTCGAGGCTCAATATCAACACCTGGATAATCATTCTTGAAAACATTTTGTTCCACGGGCATGAGAACCAAAGGCAAGTAAAATATTATCCCATCACGCCTCTCATCCTATCCGACATGTACCATGCTTTGGGAAAGTGTAAGGAAGGGCATCGTTATTTTCAGGGTTGTAACCTCCTAAGCTAATGATGGATAATGAGTCACTTAATGAAGGTACACGCGACTCAATAACTTCATACCATTGATCAACATAATGCTCTTAAGCATTTAAACGTGATGTTGTACTGAGGGGAGCTCGACAATAGGAAAACTAGAGAGGGATGGGCTCAATTTTTCTCTAAGTTGAGGGAGGATGATATCTAGTGGTTGTTCGACCGGTTAATCTCGAAATAGGTTGTAGTATGAGGTGACAGACAGGTTGTACTTCCTCTACCAAGTATTCGGGGTATCCGCCCGTATGCACTTATCTGGGTCCCGAGACAGTTTGGGAGAAAGCAAACCTTACCCTCAAACGGATATTACCGGGTCTATGTGTTCTACCACGAGGACGATATAGTCCCTATCAAGAATTATTTGTCCAATCAAGTGGACCGGAGAATGTCAAAATGCTTTTGATGCCATCAAGAATTATTTGTCCAATCCACCGGTGTTGGTTCCTCCACAAGAAGCAAGTCCATTGTTGCTATATTTGTCTATCTTGGATAACGCATTTGGATACGTGCTTGGTCAACCTGATGAAACAGGGAAGAAGGAGCGAGCCATCTACTACTTGAGCAAGAAATTCACTTCATATGAGGCCCGCTACACTCTTTTGGAGAGGATATGCTATGTTTTGCCCTGGATCTCTCAAAAGTTGAGACACTATTTGTCTTCATATACCACATACCTCATTTCCAGGATAGATCCATTGAAGTACATATTTTAGAAGGTGATGTCGACCGGAAAGTTGGCTAAATTCCAAATGTTTTTGAGTGAGTTTGATATTGTGTACATGACTCAAAAGGCGATAAAAACACAAGCCTTGGCTGATCATCTTGCGGAAAATCCAGTTGATGAAGAGTATGAACGGCTCAAAACTTACTTTCCTGATGAAGAAGTAGCCTTTGTGGGAGAAGAAATTTCTGAACATACCCTGGTTGGAGAGCATTCTTTGATGGAGCAGGAAATCACCAAGGAAAAGGTATTGGAGCGGTCTTAGTATCAGAATCTTGTCAACACTATCCTATGGCGGCTAAACTCCGATTTGATTGCACAAACAATATGGCTGAATATGAAGCTTGCATCTTTGGTTTGAAGATGGCAATTGAAATGAATGTTCCTGAGTTGTTATTAATTGGAGATTCAGATTTGTTGATTCATCAGGTTCAAGGAGAGTGGTTTGTGAAGAACCCAAAAATCACACCGTATGTGAAGTATATACAGAGTTTGTGAAAAAGATTTTGTAAGATTGAATTCAGACACACTCCCACGATACAAAATGAGTTGGTTGATGCTCTTGCCACCATTGCCTCAATGATTAAACATCCAGATACAAGTTATATTGATCCATTGGATAAAAATGTAAAAGAGCAGCATGTTCATTATTCACATGTTGAAGTGGAGCAGATGGTTTGCCTTGGTATTTTGACATAAAGAAATATTTGAAGACCGAGACTTATCGTGAGAATGCAGCGTTCAACCAGAAGAAATCAATACACCGTATGGCTACCAATTTATTTCCAAGTGGGGAAATCCTTTATAGGAGGACTCGAGATTTAGGTCTTCTCAGATCTGTTGATGCTAGTGAAGCTACAAAGCTTCTGGAACATATACATGCTGGAGTTTGTGGTACTCACATGAATGGGCTCACTTTGGCAAGGAAGATCCTCCGAGCCGGTTATTTTTTTATGACTATAGAGCACGATTGTTGTAAGTTTGTACATAAATGTCATAAATGTCAAGTGCATGGTGATTTGATTCAAGTGTCGCCTCATGAACTCAATGCTATGAGTTCACCTTGGCCATTTGTAGCTTGGGGCATGGATGTCATTGGTCCAATAGAGCCAGTTACCTCTAACAGACACATTTCATTTTGGTTGTCGTTGACTACTTTACCAAATGGGTGGAAGCAGCTTCGTATAGGTCTGTGACCAAGAGAGTTGTAGCAGATTTTTTTCACAACAATTTGATATGTAGGTTTAGAGTACCAGAATCCATCACTACTGATAATGGAGTAAATCTCATCAGTCATTTGATGAAAGAGATATGTGAGCAATTCAAGATTACTCTTCGGAACTCAACCGCTTATCGCCCCCAAATGAATAGAGCTGTAGAAGACGCCAACAAGAACATATGGAAGATTCTGAGGAAAATGAATGACAATCACAGAGGTTGGCATGAGATGTTGCCATATGCTTTGTTGGGTTACAAAACGTCTGTTAGAACGTCAATTAGAGCAACTCCGTTTTTGTAAGTATATGATACACAAGTAGTTATACCTGCCAAGGTCGAAATACATTCATTGAGAATTATCCAAGAAGCTGAATTGAGTGATGTTGATTGGGTTCGCAAGTGAATTGATCAGTTAACATTGATTGGTGAGAAGAGAATGGTTGTTATTTGTCATGGAAAATTGTATCGACAGAGAATGATTCGTGCTTTCCACAAGAAAGTAAGAGCCAGGATATTCAAAATTGGCCCGTTGGTTCTCAAATGCATTTTCCCTCATCAGGATGAGTATAAAGGGAAATTTGCACCAAATTGGCAAGGACCCTACATGGTTCGCAAAGTGTTATCTGGAGGTTCCTTGGTCCTGTCAGAGGTGGATGGCACCATATGGCCAAAATCGATCAACTCAGATGTTGTCAAGAGATATTATGTGTGAAGCTTCAGTTTGTATTTCTATTATTTCCTTGTAATCGTTCTATTTGCTTGTAACCAATTTGTTAAGAATTGTATCCCTCTTGTAATGAACTACGTCTGACCTGAATTCTCAAAAATGAGATACGTAGACAGCCTTTGTTGGCATCGGTCACCCCATTATCCCTTTTTAATATTTCTTGTACCTGAACTACGTTAGACCTGAATTCTCAAGAATGAGATACGTAGGCGGCCTATATCGGCCTTGGTCAATTCCTTATTTAAATTTCTTATTTTTGTTAAACTTTGAAGGGAACTACGTTTGACCTAATTCCTACCACAACGGGATACGCAGTCGCCACAACGGCTAGGACATATCTCCCGTAAGATTTATATTTTTCTTTATAATAGAAACTGGGATAAAAATTTTGAGATGGACTCAAAAATTCTCAAAAGAAGATCTCTCCAACAAGTCAAGACTGAAGAGACATGAAGAATTTCAACTGGGACAAAATTTTTAGAAGATCTCAAAAATTCCGTGACTTTTTCATCAACAGTTCAAGATGCACCAAGATAGTTAACTAGGACAGAATTTTTTAAGGATGACATCAAAATTTCAATAGGGTTCATCGGGAGTTTAGAACAACTTTGAATACTTCCCAGCAAATAATCATATAGACCTCGAAGCATCAACTTCAAAGGTGTTCACTAAGCTTGACGTGACATGACACTTGGCAGTGATCCTTTTCAAAAATTACCTTTTGAAAATCTATTTTCCTCTAAACTTTTCTTTCATGTTTCAATTATTTTTACATGAAAATGTTTTGTCTTATCTATCAAGAACAAGAGATCAGAGAAATCAACTTGAGATAGCAAGACAAGGAGCAGACGACCGACGAGATCGACATAGATCACTTCATTTTAAACTATCAATTTTTTTATGGATACAGGAAGAGTTTTATGCTTCTTATACCAAAGAATTGGGAATATGAGTAGAATTATTTCATTCAAATTCCTAGCAAGGCGAGGTCCATAATGAACATGCAACTATGTTCGGAGATGAAACAAATGAAAACCTCGAAGAAAGCAATATTATTTTCTTCCAGCAACTAAAGATACCTAGAGGAGTTTAATCTCCATCATATTATAAGATATGATAATATTATTGCCCTAAGGGTTATTTATATTGTATTGTCAAATGGGACGATAACGTCACCCAGAAGATACCCAGTAGACCACCTATGTTGCTTGGTAAAGAATTATCTTTGTTCGGTATCAGGGAGGCATCATCGCTATCTTCGTGCATCGTAGAGAAGTCATCGTTAGCTGCATTTCTCAAAGGAGCAGAGTCTTCATTCATCACAGAGAAGTCGTCATTTGATGCAGTTCTCAAGAAAGTGAAATTCATGCATCGCAGGGGAAGAATCCATGCATCGCGGGAAAAAACTTCATGCATCAAAGGAAAAGAATTCAGGCATAGTAGGAAAAGATTCATACATTGCAGATAAAATATTCATGCATCCCAAGGAAAGAAGTCATGCATTACAGGAAAAGATTCATGCAACACAGGGAAAGAAGTCATGCATCGCAGGAAAAGAAATCATGCATCGCAGGAAAAGATTCATGCATCGCAGGAAAAGATTCATGCCTCGCAGGGAAAGAAGTCATGCCTCACAGAAAAAGATTCATGCATCGAAGGGAAAGAAGTCATGCATCGCAGGAAAAGATTCAGGTATCTCAAGGAAATAAGTCATGCATCACCGAAAAATATTCATGCATTGCGAAAAGAAGAGAGTTATGCATCGCAGGAAAAAAGTCATGCATCGTAAAATCAACATCGGCTGCATCATTTTCATTGCAAGAACGACATCAAGAAAACCATCAACAATGCCGTCAAGAGAACTATCAACATATTACATCAGCTTATTTTATTAGTTCAATGGAAAAGGAAGAGTATATTGCAGAATTACGTTGTAAATATTGAAATACAAGCTTTATTTGCTTTACCTCAAACTTGAAGAAGTTGACGTCAAATGTTCAAAGAGAGCAATTAAGTGTCCACGTGGTAAAAATCGCCATCTCTCCATTTGAATTACATTTAATCTAATGAGTTTTATCTTAGTATTTTTTGAGAGCATCACGAGAGGATGACAGAAAGAGGGGTCGCCTAGTGTTACTATGGCAAATCCCAAGAATGAAACTTCAGTGTGTACTTGCGTCGTGCTACGACATTAACTAAGGCCCTGCTTGGGAGGCAACCCAAGTTTTTATTGCTTTATATTTTATTTTGGAATAACGTGTGTTGATTGTGAAGGTTAAAGTGTGGATTCTGTTTACAAAATGCAGGTTGGCGAGCCAAGAGTCCAGTCGGCGACTCACCGAAGAGGTCGGCGAGCCCAACTTAGACCGTCATTGGGCTTCTGAAAATCTAAGGATGGAGCCTGTAAAACTCGGCAGGCCGATGGATTAGTCACTGAGCCCGACTTTATCCGTCATTTGGACCCCCAAAATTAACTAGAGGTCCAGTAAAACTCAGTGAGGTAAGTAACAACTCGGCGTGTCACCGAGTGGTTCGGCGAAGTCGACTAATATCACCGAAAGGCCGTGAACTGGATGGTTTTTAAAAGGCCAAAGGTTTAAAAGTTCAAACTCTTTCACATTCCCTCACTTTTTAACTTCATACAATCACACCCTCACTCTATATTTCCTATATTCTTTCTTTTCACCACTTGTTGGTCATCGATCTTGGGTTCGGAGTTGGAAATCTTTGTCGCCTCGAATTACAAAATCTTAATTTGGCATTAAAGGTTGGTTTTCTAAACTCCAAACTCGTAAATAGCGGTTCAACTCATTTGAAATTGTTTAATTCTTGTTGATGTGTGATGGGCCTCTCTGAAATCATGTTTGATGTGCTAATTCACCTATTTTTAGTTTCAATATTGTGCCTAATTGCCTAAAATGTTGATTTCCTGAATTTTGTGCTTTAAAATTGATCATAATCTTGTGGTTTGAGTTAAATTGTTGTTGAGTCTAGTCGGGTGAATTCTAAGTAGCCCCGATTGTGCTAAATGATGTGCTTTGCCCAATGATGGAGCGTTTGACGTCATTCTTAAGAGCTAAAGTCGTCAAATGGCCAATCTTGGCCAAATTGAGGAAAGTCTAAGTACCCCAGTGGCATGGGTCTAATGGGTCTGAGCTTAATTTAGTGGGTTTGTGGTTTTATTTTGTTTTCGGGGACTGCGAGTTTGTTCTTGGAAGTCAGGGTTGAAAATGGTACATTGGGTAGGTTGGCGAGCTGGGTGGAGCTCACTGAACCACTCAGCGGTTCGCCAAAGTCCCCCCAGATCTCCTTTAATTTCATGTTTAGATTGAGTTTGGGTTTGTATCTTTCGGCGAGAAGCCTAAGCTCGCTGAGTTCACTTGGTGACTCGCCGAAAGTCTTTCTTGATCGACCTTTCTGCGCCTTTAACCCCTAAAACACATTGTAACTTTCGGCGGGCTAGTCTGAGCTTACTGAATGGTGTTGGGGATTCGCCAAAGGGCCCTGAGCATTGCTGACCTATCAATTTTCTAGGAAAGTTTTGCGCCAATCCTTTCCGCAATCCCGATCTGGCTCGCCAAAGTGATTCGGTGACTCACCGATCGGTTCGGCGAGTCTGTCTGCAACCTAAATTCTATAATTTTTCTTGAACTTTTTCTAACATTCTACGATGTTTTTGTAGATATGGCTGGAACCAAACTGGATATGCCACCCCGCAAAAGAGCACGGGGCATTGTTATTAATGAGGGGGCAGCCACCCCTTCTAAAAAAGGGAAGAAGGAACCTCCCAAGGGAGGCAAAGGCAAGGGCAAAGCGCTCGCATCTGACATACTGGAGCACAACTCCTGCAGCGAGGGGGATTCCTTTGATTCCCAGGTTGCACTCTCTGATCCAAAGGATGAACAACCTCTGCAATCCTGGCAAGATGAGATTCGTTCCAGAGTTCACCAAGATCCGTCTAGGATCCTAGAGGCCACCCCTCCTACTACTGATCCAGTGCCAGCTCTGGCACACATAGTGGTTCCAAAGCCACCAGTTCAAGGTCCTCCTTCCAGGCTACTCAACAAGCTTAAGGCCGACGGTTTGAGGAAGATCCTCGAAGAAAAGCTACTGCCTACAGAGGGCCTAGTAGCGAGATAATGTAATGTGAGGGACACTCTCCAGTTTCACAGGTTTGAATAGTTCACCAGGCCACGAGGCCCCTATATTCCTACATGGGTCTGGGAATTTTACACAGCATATGGTGACGTGGTACCAAAGGGGAAGAAGAAGGCCACAACATTCAGACTGGTCAAATTTTTTATGGTCTGGGGAAAGAAGTGAGATGCAGCAGTGATTATATCAATGTTGTACTCGATAAAGGATCAGGTTTTGCCTACACGAGCTTGGCCACCACTGAGACACCTCTGGATGATCTAAATGGATGGCTTCTTCCCCTCATTTCTGACATCACCCCGAGGTGGATTGAGGCGGGCGCTCCGATTGAGAAGATGGACTTGCATGTAGCTACACGACATTGGTTTGGATTCATAAGCAGTTCCATTATGCCATCACAGAAGAAATCCATCCTCCACCATCCAAAGGCGACTTGTCTTGGATCAATCATAGCCCAAAGAAGCATTAACTTGGGACTTATTATTGAGTAAGAGATGTCTATGAGGGCCAAGCAGCGCCAGACGTCCATTTCTTTCCTGATCCTTATTACAGAGTTATGTCTACGTGCTAGAGTTCCTCGAGATGAGAACAGGGACATCGAGGTCACCCCCACATCCTCCATAGACATCCGACGCATAGAGGTCGAGTACAATCGGAAAGAGGTAGACAGGAGGAGAGAGGATCTGATGGATGCCTCCCCGGAGGTTGATGTTGAGTCGATACCTGCTAAGGCATTTTTTCTTACTCTGGCCTCCGGGCCTTCAAGTACTCCCGCTTCCACTTCTTCCCAGGTTCCTGGTTCATCTACTGCTTCCCACCCACCAGGATTACTCAGGCCATGATCCTGAAGATGGGGAACTTAGCCCATCTTGCCGATGTGCTGGCTACCCAGTTAGAGGTTGAGGTACCTTAGATTATTGAGAGGGCCATCCTAGCTGCGTTGACAACCCTCCTGACATCTATTGACACTCTCACGGTGAGAGTAGAGACTTGTGAGAGTCGAAAGGGGGCTACTTCAAAGGTGACATCTTTGAAAGTCGAGGTTGCAGATTTTAGAAAGGATATGGACTACTTGAAGTCCATAGACTTCACTTCACTCTTGGAGGCAACTGATGATGTGGATGCCCCAACTACTTCTGAGATACCTCCGACCACCACCGGATATATTCCTATGGATGATGTGGCAGCTGAAGAGTCAGAGATAGAGATAGATAAGGAGCAGTTAGAGGTGCAATAGTAGACCATATACGGAGACCTACCGATTTAGAGAAGACGATTGTAGAGTCAATCATTTAGACATCGCTGACAGAGACGTCGATGGCAGGCCCTAGTGGAGTCAGTGTTGCTGATATGACCCCGGACATTGATGCCCCGTCAGATGGAGCGACTGTGTAGACATGACCTTTCTTTACCTCCCTCTCTGTCGTTTTTATTGACTTTTTATTATTTTGTTGCATTTGAGGACAACTGCATTTTCGTTTGTGGTGGGGTGAGGTATTTCCATACCTACCTCTTGTGACTATATTTTGTATAAATTGGGTTTTTGTGTTGAATTGTGTTTTGATTTCTATCTTGTGGATGTTTGAGTTTATGGCGCCTTATGATGAATGTAAATGATTTTTGACCCTTCTAAAAAATTTATTTGCCACTTGTGTTGTGTGAATGTGGTTGTTCTTGTGCAAATTTGAGTATCGGTTATGATCAATACCGATGACTTGAATAGTTCTCTTAATTGAACAAAAATGAATGTGCGGCTACGATGAGGCCAAATAAAGTTGAATAGACAATATGTGGACTTTTTGCATCTCATTGTGACTAGCTGATTATCGAATGAGTCTCTTGTGATGAACATTGCACACTAGCAAAAGTGTGGAGTCTTGTTTGATATTGGTGCCAATGCCTTGTGTGATGAGTTCACCGTGAACCTTGTGTGATGACACCTAGAATTTGCCCTATTGGTCTGGTTGACTAAGTGATGCAAGCTCTTGAAATGATCTTAGGCAACAAATTTGAAGAGTGAAACAATTTGACAATATACCTCTTTAGTGGCCAACCTTGTGAGATTTTTGAATCATACTTGAACCCCTTTTGAACCTTATCCTTTTCTTGGAAGAAACCTGAGCAATCGAGAACCCTTATATCCATTCACCCATAATCCTCATGAAGTGTGATTTGTTTGAATAGCCAACTTAGGGCAAAAGCATAAGTTGGGGGTGTGGTGAAAAGAGGAGAAAAATCAAGAAGTGTGAAGAGGTCCCCCTTGATCCATGGTTTAGAAAAAGATGGAACCCCTTCATACAAAAAAAAAAAGAGAAAGAAAAGAAGAATGAAAAAGAAAAAAAATGAAAAAGTTGTGAAATAAAGTTGTGAAAGTTGCAAAACAAATGGGGTGTCCGGTATTCCATTGGAATGAATAATGAGGTTAATTTTGAGCATGAGTGAAAGTACTGAAGAAAACGAAGGAAAATGATGTTCATACCACATTTCTTGAGGATAGCAGCCACTGAGCCTAAATGACCATACCTTTACACTCATCCCCGTTACTAGCCTTGAAAATACCTTTTTTATCTTGAGTGAGCTGAATGTTGATTGGAAAATAAGGGCAAACATATGGGTGAAGTCATGCATGTGCTCATCTTTGTGACTGTGAGAGTTGTATATGATTTGAGAGCTATAAATTGTTGAATAATTGTGTGTGAATATGGAATCATCTTTGTTGTGAGGGAATTTGAGTACATTTGTTGATCTTGAACTTGCATTTGAAGCAAGTATTGTGAACTTGAGAATTTTTTATAATGGTGAGTCACAACTTAAACCTTTGAGTGCACAATTGATTCTTGCATGAGTAAGTTGAGTCTTGTTGTGTGCATTCATGATTGAGTCTTTTGTAGCATTGTTTGAGACATCCTTTTTGAACTGCTGAACTTGAGTTTTACTTGAGGACAAGCAAAAGTTTATGTTGGGGGTGTTGATGAGTCCGAGATTTTGACTTATTTAGGGATTTATTTATATAGAATTAGTATCATCAAATGCTTAATTTGTGCCAATAACTTATGTAAAGCCCTTGATTTTCAGGTATATGAAGTGAGTAACAAAGCAAGGACACTAACAAGCAAAAAGGAACAAAACAGGCTAAAAGTATGAAGAAAGTCAGTCTGGTGATCGCCAAGTTCACTTGGCGAATCGCCGAATGGCTATTTGACCGCCTAAAGTTCCAGTGTGCCAACCCTTGAAGGAAAGAACCAAGTTGGCGATGGAAAGGAGCAGTCAGCAGATCACCGAGTGATTCCGCGAAGCCAAGATAGATCCCCCAAAGTTACAGACCTAGAGGATACTGAGTACCAAGGCAAAAGGGCGATCGAATAGACCAAAGGGTGGCTCACCGAGTGGTTCGGCGAGCCCGACTTACTTCGCCAGTGACTCTTTACAGCACATTTTTGGAAACTATAAATACATTTCTGAACATTTAATGTAGTATCAATTACCCTTTAGAACAATCTTTTATTAAGTTTTTAGCATCTCGAGATAGTTTTCTCTAGATTTTCTTTAGCTTTGAAGAATTGAAGTTTTTCACTTTTGAGAAATTGGAAGTGGGTCTTTGAGATTCTTCGAATTGTAGCATGGTAACGACGAATCTACTCTTACCCAGTTGATGGATAATCAATTTGGTAACGGTTTTACCTTTTTATGATGTTTGGCTAAAACCCCAATTCTTGGGTTTTTATTATGGGCTGATTTAGTTTATGGATATTGATAATTGTTAGTTTAAATGCTATTTAGAAGTGAGTTTAATCATTTATTGTGATTTAATTTAAGAATTGTAGTTGCAAATGCAGTTCTATGTTTGTGTTTTTTGCTTGCTAGAGAGAGAGGTTTTAGAACTAAAATTATTGATTGATGGTTTGTGGGTATTGGGTTGACCTGGGTTCAGCTCGAGAGAGTGAATCCCTAACCCAATCCCACACATTCAACTTGAGAGAGTGAATGGACTAAGGTGTGGGTTGTTCTTATTTTGCATGATTGTTGATGTTCGAGAGAAATCACTTGATTGAGGGTAAATTGTTCGACAAAAAGTTTACCTCCACTATAGCCTAGCTTACTCACTAATATCTAATTATTTACTAATAGTTTCAATTACCCTTTTGTCTATATTAGCCGATATTCAATCACATCCCAAGAGCCCGTCTCATTATTGTTAATTTTTATTGTTTGTGACTGTTTGTAGCTGTTAATCAAAGCCAAAAACTCCATTTGACATTCGTGTCACCCCTTAATTTGAATGATTTCTTTATTCGATAACTTTTATTCCTATGATTGATTTGAACATGTTCATACTTCCCAATTGAATTTGAAACACGTACCGCTCCCTGTGGGATTCGATCCCAACACGTTTAGTTGGATTTTATACTGACTGGCGATCGTTGACACTTAGAATTGGATGAAGTGTCCTTTAAACGTTAATTAGATGTTAATCCTTATTTATGTGTCTTTTCATGTGAAATATGTCCAAGTTCACTATGAACTCCTATCACTTTTCCCCTGCATTTCGAGAAAGCCATAAAGGCTCAAATTCCACTTTTATCGAGTTAGCTAGCCATAAAAACCGACTAACAGGTTTCAGGAGTCCGTGTACATTAAGTATACATGATAAAGTGCTGCAGATCGGAGTGTTGTAGAAATTGGGCCAAAAAGCCCTCCTTTATTTTTAAAAGTTGTATTTTGTTACTTTGTGCCTAAACCCCTTTTGTTTTACTTATTATTACTTGTTAGTTCTTAGGACATGTGGAAGAATTGGGCCTAAGGCCCAAAAGAAGAAACACTTCTTTCATGTTAGACTAAAACATGTACCGGTGATTTAAATAGGTCAAAGGCCCCAAAAAATAATTAGGCTCAAATGTTGGTCCAGGTGAACAAAAAATCCAGACTTGGGCCCAATGCCCTCTCTCTCTCTCCTTATTTTATCTGTCTTTCATATTTGCTTAATTGTTTATTTTCTAGTTAATTCTAAGTTTTTTCCTTAATTCAATATCACAAAAGATGATTTAACCATAACTGTTAAAATCAAATAAGTATATTTTATTTTACTTGACTTTAAAATATCTAGTACTTAAGTAATATCTTTATGCTATCTCCTTTTCCTTTAAAAACAATTTTAAGTCTTAAGTTGTTATCTCTTCAAGCAAAGTATGTGTATTTTCTTAAAATCGTTTAGCCAAATAGTTAATTACCGGATAACCGCATGTCAGCGAGTATTTCGGATGCTTTCAAAACCTTTCCAAAATGCTAATATGAACCCCGAACCCACTTAATATTTACAATTGATTTCTATTTTAATCTTTTGAAAATCATTTTTCTTGATTTTTCTTTAAAAATTAAGTGGCGACTCTTGTAATTCTGTCGTGTTCATTTTTATTTAAATAATTATTTATATTTATTTTTTAAATTTAGTGATTCTTGATTATTTGGTATTTACTAATAATTTGTTTTTGTTTATTTAAAATGTTGTGTAACTATCGTAGAATTAAATAAATGGGTCTAATTGTAATTATGACATGTGTCAATATTTATTTAAATAATTATTTATTATTGATTATAAAACAACATGTGTCAGCACTACAATTTTTTTTTAAATTTATTATCTTTAGTTAATTTAAATTATAAATTAAATTTTTAAAAATAAAATAACAATATAAAACATTTTACTAAAAATAAAAAACAGTTATATAAAATAGTTTTAAAGTTATCATTTATTAAGTTTAAAAGCAATATTGTAACGAGTACTAGAGCTTTTTATTTCAGGAAATATATACGATCGATTCTAAATGGGTATTTTGGACTATTCGTAACTACAATTATAAAATTAATGGGGTAGTTTTAATAATTTATTTAGTTGGTTGTTAAAGAAAATAACTTTAAAACTAATAGTAGGTCACTTTTACCACTTTTATAATTAGTCATATAATAATTAGGTAATAATAATCAGTAGAAGAAAAAGTAATTTGAAGAGACGCAGCCAGAGAAAAAGATTGAAACGACGACTTTAAGGTAATCCCAAAAATTATCTTTACTTTGCAAAAGATGAATAGCTAGTAATGTTGGAAAGTTATAACATGTTAGTGACGAATTACTATATCCTAATGTTGGGGGGTGAAAGAATGGAATGGTATTGTGCATATGTGTTCGCTGGCGGTTGTCGTGATGAAATTCGGCTGAATCAATATATTGATTTAAGTTGGTTAAATTATTAATGTTGGTTGTAGAGAAAGTTAATAGGGTGTATGGGTTTAATATATATTAATATAGAATGGGTAGTTTCTCCTATGATACATGGAGGATTGGAAACTGTAGTTTGTAATTAAGATTCCCTATTACTATTATAATAAAATATGTAGGATACATTATTATATATTTATAGAATATTTTTGGGGTACAGAAGGAAGTTGACGGTGTATCTACAATGGCTACAAAAGAAATGAATATTGCTAATGTATCTGCAACTATACTAACGAGTGAATTAAAATTAATAATTTTTAATGTTACGAATGGTGTACTATTTAGTAGTTTATTGTAATTGTTATTAATACTATTTCTTCCTGTACCCACTTGATCGCTAATGACCAGTAAATTAAGGTCATGATTGTTCATCAATTTGAGTTTTATAGGTGCAAAGTGAATTAAGTTATGGTTGTTGCTAGCTTGCCACTGGTTTCGTGACAAGGGTACAAAAGTTTAATATTATTATTTTCTTATCATGTTATAAAATTAGGTTTTGATATATGAAGATAGGTAATTAAATATTAGGTGTATTGTATACTTGATAGATTGGAAATATTCGGAGGTATTGAAGAAAGGAAAGACATTGGGGAATTAGCTCGCTTGACTTTGGTTCTTCAGAGATGGTAGGTTATGGTTTATTTTATGTTACAGATAGACTCTTGATAGAAATTAATAGTCATTGAGTGATATTGTGAATTTTTGTATGTGCTTGGTGGTTGTGGTTTGGATGATTTATGTGGTGTTGTGATTGGTCTAAAATCCTGAGACTGTGAAATTCATAATCTTGAACTTTCTGTATCGAAGTGATGCCTTGAATAAAGAAGGCTTAATGAAATATTGTTAATGAAGTGAAAGAGGTGATAACAAATGATATTATTGGATCGGGTGTCACATTCCGACACGATATATTGGATCGGGTGTCACGTTCCGACACGATATATTGGATTGGGTACCACGAGCCGACATATTATTGATCAGGTGTCACGTTCCGGCACAGTAATATTAACGGAAATCATATTAACATAAATTAATGTACTCAATATCAAAGAACTTAATTCGCAAAAGATCTTGGTGTGGAGGCATGAGCTGTCGTGTGTGTTCTCGAATTAGTTGATTGATTTCGTACTTACTTTGGTGTTGTTGTCACTTGTTCATGTTGGTTGTTTCTTGTCACCTGCTAAGTGTCATAGTTGATTTTATACTATTATTCATTGCATATTAGTTTCTATTTTGAATTGGCCGATGATACCTACTAAGTACATGTTCCTTGTAGTGACCCCTTCTTGTGTTTTCTTCGTTTTCTTTTGTGGAGTGCAACAACTGTACCATCGACTTCAACTCAGCCTCAGCTCTAGCCAGTCTCCAGGTCATCATATTTCAGGGTGAGCTACTCCTTCTAGCTCGTGTTGGATTCCCTCGGTCATGGCATGATGTCCTTAAATTTCTGACATAGACTATCCTATTTATATATTTTGGTGTCTGTAATACTCTTAGACTTGGTATTTTTAGAATAGATGTTCTTATGTGATGACTTTCAGGTTTTGAGAATAATATGTAATAGACTTTAGAGGTTTTTCTTATTGGAACTTTAATAAGTGTTGAGCTTCCGCATTATGTTTGTTTTCCGTAAGTTGAACAATTGATATAAGTTGGGATTGAAATCGCCCACCTACAAGGGTAGGTGTGGGTACCACTAATAACTTGATTTGGATCATGACAAATATTTATGCGATGTACAAAATTGTAAAGAAGATATTATTATATAAAAACAGAACTGTAAGAACTTTTTTTTTCCCATTTCATTCCTTGAATATTTTAAAACTTTAAATAAGTTTTATCATATAAACATCTACTCTTTATATTATTATTTTTCAATATATAAAAACTAAGTAACTAATGAGAAATTTTGATGTATTTTATTAGAAAATTATTTTTACTAATTAATATTTAAATTTAAAATT